>CAIGRT010182882.1:0-19693 GCA_903798405.1 Fraxinus platypoda
TTGAAAAATTGAAAACAGAAAACAGCTTGAAAACGGCAAAGAGAACGCCACCTAAATGTCACGTGAGAGAGAGAGAGAGAGAGAGAGAGAGAGTACACCAGTCCACAGCATATTTACGGGAGGGAGATAGAGAGTGATTTGGGTGCACTCACAACATAAATCGCGGGAGAAGAAATATTTGGGGAAAGAGCAATCTGTAGCTCGACCCATCTCCAGCTAAAAATCGGAAAATTACACGTCGGATAAGGTGAACACAACTTTGAAGAACACCCATTTGCATTCTGTAGCTCGACCCATTTCCACTTCCAAGAATTTGTAGACGATTTGCTGAAGCAAGAGGAGAAACGACACAAACATTCAGAGGCTTTCGAAGGTTTTGAGGCGGTCTTGGACGATTTTCTGCTCGGCCGATTTCCACTTCCAATAATTTGTAGACAATTCAGAAGCTTTCACAGGCGACCCATTTTGAACCTCTTGTTGCTATTATCTCATTGAATTGGGAGCGAAATCAAGATGTTATTTTAGGCTTGTATTATCTCCTATTTATTTCTATGATGTGAAATTCATTATTTCATTTATTCAGCTCGAATCCTTATTTTGCAACTCATTATTAATTATAGGGTTAGTTTATGATGAACACGGGATTAAGAAAGGAAAAAGGGGTAAATCTTATTCACTGCTAAAAATGATCTTTAAGTTTACATCTCGAAAAAGGGGTAAATCTTATTCACATCTCGAAATATAAATTCTTCTCCCGCGAACGTTTTTTAAGCTAGACTAGAGATGACCTTTAAGTTTACAATATACTAAATTTCAATTATGTTCTAATTTTGTTGATGAGTAGAGCACTCTCTTGAATTTGAGAACCTGTTCAAGAATAATTTTGTAGCTATCTATCGTAGTGTTATTAACTGTATAACTGAACGTAACTGATTATGTTATTTCAGCAGAATACATTATGGATGAAGTGCCAAACGAGCATGATGATGTTTTGGTGGAAGAGGATGATGATAACGGGACGTTCTCCGTTAACATAGTAGAAGGTGAAACCTCATTTGGAGACGATGTCGTTGTACCTGAGGTGGGTATGCAGTTTAAGGATTTGAATGATATGTTTGAATTGTACAAAAAATATGCGTATGCCATTGGTTTTCCCGTTAACAAAAGAAACTCGAAAAGGGGAGACGATGGAGAATTGAGATATGTGACACTAATGTGTAGCCGTAAAGGTCGAAGAGTTGGTAACACTAGCGAATCTTTGAAGCCACAACCAACAATTCAGATGGGCTGTAAAGCTAGAATCTCTACATCTGCAGATATTTATGGAGTTTGGAGAATTAACACGGTCCACCTCGACCACAATCATGAAACTAGCCCGTCGAAGTCCAGGTTATTTCGATGCAACAGAGAGATAAGCGCACATGTGAAACGCAAGCTACAAGTGAATGATTTGGCAGGAATTTCATTGCATAAAGTTACAGCTCTGCAGTTGTAGAAGCAGGTGGTTATGAGAACATGAGTTGCATGGAGAAGGATTGTCAAAATTACATTGCAAAGGTGAGACGATTAAGACTTGGAGAAGGAGATGCCGCAACAATACGATCATATTTTTCTAAAATGCAAGCACAGTGCTCAGGATTTTACTTTAGCATGGATTTGGACGGGATTCGTGGTTGAGGAATCTTTTTTTGGGCAGATAATCGATGTCGGCAAGCATATAAGGAGTTCGGCGATGTTACATTTGATACCACTTACCTTACAAATAAGTATGACATGCCTTTTGCCCCTTTTGTTAGCGTCAATCATTACAGACAATCAACATTGCTCCGTCAAAGTTTTTACAATTGATGTCAAATGAAATAATGAGTTACATATAATCGAAATAAATAGGAGAAATTACAAGCCTCTTGGCATCATGTTATGCAAATGTCATCATAAATCCACAACTTCAAGTTCTTTTATAGTAAAAGAAGGCTTCTTCAATTTCTTTGCAACTCTTACTCCAGTCAAGTATTTTTAACTATAAGAAGAAGATGATATCAAAAACCTCCATCTCAATACCAATTTTTTCAACAAAGTTTTTACAATTGATGTCAAATGAAATAATGAGTTGCATATCATCGAAATAAATATGAGAAATTACAAGCCTCTTGGCATCAACTATGCAAATTTCATCATAAATCCACAACTTAAAGTTCATTTCTAGTAAAACGAGGCTTCTTGACTTTTTTTTGCAACTCTTACTCCAGTCAACAATTTTTAACTACAATAAGAAGATGATATCCAAAACCTCTATCTCAATACCCATATTTTCAAAAATTTACATGAAAATAAATGAAGAGCTGAATCATTTGCCATTGGTGAATGCACAACACCTCGAAATCTAGAGAAGCAGTCAACAAACCGAGCAAAAAATACTTCATTGGAGCAAGACAAGCAGTGAACAAACCGAGCAAAAAATGCTTCACTCGAGCAAGACAAGCAGTGAACAGAGCTGTCATTACAACAACAATAAAATAAAATTAACAAATAAAACCAATAAAATCCATAAATCAAAAACTCTCTTTCAATATTTGAAACAATTGCAAAACATATAACAAGCATACCAATAAACAAAATCGACGGCCGACGAACATAAACCTGCAACATTGGAGATCCAAATTCGTCGGGATGTAAGTGCTGCCGGAGGAGCGACGGTACCTTACATTGACGTGCAGCCGGAGATGGTGACCGTTCGCAGCTTGATTTTGGTGGAATTGATTTGGGTGGGTGTGGATTTGGGGGAAAGGGTTTGGCATCCTTTTGGAGAGATCTTCCAACATTTTTCCTTTTTGTTTTTTTTTTTAGCTTTCCACGTCAGCCGGGAAATAGTCTGTCATTGAGCCGGGCTGTGTAGCGGGATTGTTTTTTATCACATATTTTGCACGTAAATTCAATTTTTTTACTATTTTTTAATTATGCGTTTTCACGGTTCAAAACTCTATTTTCATAATGATTAATTTTATCACTAATTTTTCTAATCTCAATTTCATCCTCATCCCCGCCTAATGAACTGAATTCCTTCTCTCTCTCTAGCCGTCTTTCTCTCTCTAAAAAAGAGTCGTCAATTTTCACGATACACGAAGCATTTCGAAAACCCTTCAAACTCGATCTCTCCTCCAGCTCCCCCTCCACGTTATATATATATATATATATTATTCCCTCTCTTTTTTCTCAAATCTTCAATTTTTCGGGGAAATTCACCCTTCACAAAAACCTCGCCCAGTTTTCCCAAGAATATCATTCCCAGAATCCCAACGGCGAAGATTCTGGGAATATTCACCTTGATTTTTCAGCTACCTTTTCAGCCTCCTCCGAGCTCGAGGTAATTCGTGTTCTCACGCGTTGTATTTTGATATGGTAATGTAGATATTGTGAAATTTTAGAGTTCTTAGAATTGAGGGTCTTTTCTTCTTAATTTTCTTTGTAGGAATTATTTTGGCTACAAGATGTTGGTGAATTCATCGATAATATGTGGGATTGAGGAAAAAAGGGAGGTTTTTCCAAATAATGTTGGGAATTATTAATATTCACAGAGGGAGGCCTGGAAGCGTTTGATTTTGTAAATGGTCGTTGAAATTAATTTTTAGCATCAAACTAGATTCTTGGAGTGTTGAATTTGATTTGGGGTGTTTGAGATTTAGTGAATGAGTGTTGATCCATGGATTCTGAGGATATGCCCCCGTCAATTAGTCTGGTTGAATGCTGCAACTGTGGGTGTAGCTGTTCGACAATGAATGGGTCATTTTCTGGTACGTGTCTCCGGTCTGTGAAACGGAAGTTCAATGAACTTAAAGAAGAGAACCAGTTCACAGTCCCAGGTCTCATTTTACCACAAAATGCTCGTGTGGAAATAGGAAATGAGTGTATGGCATTGCGTGAAACAGTCAGCAGCCAACAGCAGACCATTCAGGACCTCATAGATGAGTTGGAGGAGGAGAGGGATGCGGCCTCCTCAGCTGCCAATGAGGCCATGTCGATGATTCTGAGGTTGCAGAGGGAGAAGGCAGAGATTCAGATGGAGGCTAAGCAGTTTAAGAGGTTTGTAGAGGAGAAAATGGCACATGATCAGCAGGAAATGTTGGCGTTGGAGGATTTATTGTATAAGAGGGAGCAATCCATTCTATCGCTCAGATGTGAGGTGCAGGCCTATAAGCATAGGATAATGAGTTATGACCCGACTGAGGCTGAGGCTGATGGAGAGAACAGTATGATCCGGTACAATAGTATAACTGAGAACCTTGATGGGCAATTTGAATTGCCCCATTATGAGCTTTACCCTCCTTTGAAGTGCAATTTTAGTGAGTCCCAGGCTTATCCTGATGGTGATGATGAAGCTGCTGACGTTGAGAAATATGCATTTGGGGAAACACCTAGTTCTAAGGTTCATTTGAAGGATTTTGAATACCGAATCAACCAATTCGAAAAAAGTCCTAGGAACATTCATCCTAAAGCAGAACTTGGTGGTGTTAAAAATATGCTTGAAAAGGTGATAGTTGGTCAGTCCCCAAGGCAGCCTAGGCATTCTAGAAAGTTCTCAGATGATAGTTCAAATTCCTTATTTGCAGAATCTCCAAAATTTGGTGGAAGTTTTAAGAGTGGATTTCCGCAGATGGAGAATTCTAATTTGAGGAAGGTGGATAATGCATCAGAAGTTGGAGATGACACAAGTGACAGAGTTTATACAATTGATTCTGTTCACCAGGAGGCTCATGGTCTGAAGGAGCCCAAGGCTTCTGTAGGAATGGGGGATGACTATATGACAACTACTACTCCAAGGGAGTCACTGATTTATTCAGATGTTAAAGATCCAGAGATCCAGAAGCTGTATGCTAGGCTTCAGGCTCTTGAAGCCGATAGAGAATCAATGAGACAGGCAATTGTTTCTATTGGGACTGATAAAGCACAATTTGTGTTGTTGAAGGAGATAGCTCAAAACTTGTGTAAAGAAATGACACCGGAGAGAAGGATGCCTGTGAAGAAGCCATCAGTAGTTGGAAGTTTTTCCTTTATGGCAATATTCAAGGTAATCCGATATGCATATTGACAATCATTTCTTCATTTAGTTGTGAAGGGATCAAATTGGGGACTAATTCGTTGCGTGCCTCCAATTATGATGTGTGTTTGTACTTCATCCTGCTCAATGCATTTTGATCAGTTTGATTTGTGAGCACTCTGCATTTTTGGCACATCTGGTTCTGTTGATTACATTGATATCTTTCTGGATTGCCCTTGTGCCATTGTTTATGCTTTCGGTTACATTTACTGAATTGGACTCGGTATAGTTTTATATTGTTGTTTTCCTTATTGGAGTTTTTAATACCTTTTTCTGATTCTAATCTCCATCCAAAACTTTTTAGTTTACTCCATCTGATTCTGATTTCCATACGGTTCTTTTTTTTAAATTGTGTTATATAATTACTTATTTGATTCCAAGTTTTATTTGACAGAAGTAAAGACTGAAAAGCAAAAGCTTTTTCAGATTATTTTATGTTGCATACATCTTTAATTGTCTCAAGTTTTTTCTTATGTTTTGTGATTATCCAATCAGTTTGATTGTATGAAATATTACTATTATTTTATCCGTTTTTCCTTGTTCTAGAATCATGCCTTGCATCTGTTTCATAATTGCTTACTGTATATTATCTCATTTTCATGTTCAGTGGATCATAACCTTGGTTTTCTGGAGAAGAAAAGCACGCAGATGCAGGTGAGTACATCTTTACTGAACTCTGTAATAGAGATATCTGTTCATCGAGTAGTTGCTTTATATCATCATGCTGCAAATTTTGCTAGGTTGATTTGTTCTGTTCTATATATATTTGTATTTCCACTTAATCAAATCGCTTCAGTAACTAGGATGTAAGAACTGCTGGTCATATTTTATAAGCTAGTAAACAGTAGTAGCCATAAAATATTTATTCTCCAGATTTTACTTTAGACATTGACTTTGGCATTGAGTAGAACAGTATGTACCTTAGTAGTAGGAAAGGGCAGTAATATAATTTTTGATCTGGAGCAATGGCAGCCCGTGCCAAGGGTACTCAGATATGTTGATAGATATGCAAACCTGGAGCAATATACCTGTCTCTCGAGTCTGTAGGAGAAAAAACTGATTGAGAGGATTGCATGCAGGATGGACATTTATTCATCTGATAATTTATGCCTAAGTTAGGCCATCATTTAGACTTGTAATTAGCAAGTTCTTTTCTGGAGCCACTGAAGAAAATGTACCTAAACTCGTAAAGTTTTTCTTATGATTTTAGATACATGTTCGGGTTATCGAGCAGCAACAACGCAGGTTTGTTAATGCTCTTAGACAGGGGACCTCGTGTGGGGCAGTGGAAATGTCTTTCAAGTACACAAGTATAAAACAAATACCCAGTGCTTCTTATCCACTCGTGGAGATTATGGCCATCTATTTGAACATTGAGGAAGTGTTTGGCGCACAGTCCTAGATAGGGTTCGACAATACAATGAAAAAGATCTTTAGCTCTTTTTCATTTTTAATACTGTCGAGTGCTATCCATTCCACCTTATCAAACATGCCGTGAGAGGATTCTAGTACCACTTTCCATCATCGGGGTATGCATATCTTTTGGATTCCTTGGTGGTGCAGAATTGAATATTTGCAGTGTGCTTTTACTTCCATTTGTTGGTGTAAGATGCATTTTACTGGTTGATCAGCAAGTATTGTATTCTTCTGTGCATTCTCATTTGGCTTAGGGTGTGTTATTGCCTTGCTGGTAAGTTCCTTTTTTGTATGTTACACATTTATGTATGATTTCTCAATCAAAATGCAGATGTCTATTCTTTTCTAACTGAAGCATTAGCAATATTGTGTTGCACGCGACGCAGACAGTTCTTTGGACGGTATTTTTAATTCGATTGTGCTATATCTACATAAGAACTTATATAGTGATTTACCAACAGATAATATGACGATATTTAATTGGATCAAAATTTCATCAATCAAATAACTTGTTAACTTATATTTTGACATCTCATCAAAGAACGCAATGCAAATAAATATATTTGAACACTGCTCTAATAAAGGACATACTTTACAACAACATTTGTAGTTTACATTTTTCATCTAAAACTCGTAACAAACAACAACAGTCCACGGAAAAGTTAAGGGGTTGTTCTTTTTGTGTTTTGAGTTTTGAATTCATTTTGGATTTTGTGTTTTGAGTGTTCATTTTGAGATTGTTGAAAATGTGTTCTTTTTGGCATTTTGAAAAATTGTTTTGAAAACACCCAAAACGCATTTTGAAAATTTTAGCTTGATTATAACTGAAAACACCAAAAATGACAAATTTTGAAAACACACAAAACGCGTTTTGAAAATTTTGGCTTGATTATAACTAAAAACACCCAAAACGACAAATTGAGTTTTCTTTGTAAATTTTTAACTTGTTTTTAAAAATACGTTTTCGAAATAGGAAAGAGAACGCGTTTTCACTGTTTTGAAAAATCGAAAATAGAAAACGGCTTGAAAATGGTAAAGAGAACAGATCCTAAACTTCAACTGATCAAAAATTCCTCAACTAGATTTAATCACAAAGATGAGAAATGTAAAAATCAAATTCAATTGACAGTACACGCATTTCTTTCCTGTTAATCAGTCATGATTTCCCTAGGACGTCTAGCATGGATCTTCTCAAGCGAGTGTCATTAACCAAGCAAGTAGCCTCTGTAGAGCAGTATCCAATATCTTATTTTTCTTTTCGAACCCTAATTGAAACATCAAAGTAAACAAAACCATTGATTTGATCAGGATAAAACCTCGAAAAGCTTGAAAAAATGGTTCGTGGAAACATCCATTTCCTCATCAAGAAGATGCATCAAAATTGCTAGCGAATGCACTTCATCTCGAGTAGGATTAAAGAACACATCTTTCTAGTAAACACGATTGACACACTATAGTCTATTGATATATGTATCTCGTGACCATATTGAATCTTCATATTATACAATCATAGAACTTAAAATTTCTATTTTTACTCCTGACGCTTTGTTGAATTATGTTAATCAAAACATTAATGTTAGTTAATCATACATATAGTATTTATGTAATTCATTCACAATTTGCATCTAGAATTGAAGTGTTGCAGAATTTTTAAACTCGTCATTTTTATTAGTATTGTCGATACATTAATAAAAACTGAAGGAAATTGTTTATATGACAAAGATGTAAGAAAGTGTATGATAGTTGTTGGGGTGAGATTACATGATTTATGACTTAAATGTTATTGAAGTTTAGCGATCGATTGCAACTAGTGAGAAAGTACAGGGACCTGATTGTAACTAGAGCGAAAGTTCAGTGACTTCCAGTATCACGTGGGACTTTGAATCCCATGTTATGTAGATCTGACACGTGTAAATAAAAATCTTATCCATTGGCATCTAGCAATCTCTTTTCTGTTCTTTGGTCATAATCCATTTGTTTCTTTCTTTCAGAACTCCTCAGATCTTGAAATCTCAACAGTGAATGGGTCTCAGAATGCTATATGGACTGGTTTTTCTGACATTTTCTAGCGCCTGCTTCCTCTGCTTGTATCTCGTTCTGCAGCCTGTGTTCTACTTCACCTCTTGAGAGATGGGTGGTTCAGCGGCGGCGATGGCTGAAATGGGCCGGCGAGACACGCACGACTTCATTATTAGTTTCTGTTAGTGTGTGTTTTCAGATCTGGTTTTCCTCTTCTTTATTTATTTCAGATGGTATGATATGCTTCGGTGAGAAATGGGTATACTGTATACATATATATATTTTTTTTGACTGAAGCTTCTAATTTGTTGATTGTTAATTGATATTTTCGTAGTGGTCGCCATTGGTGGTCGGGGTGAAAGATGAACTTTTAAAGCACCTAAATTTTATAAATTTGTTGTGTAAATTCATTATATGAGCAACAACTCTTATTGCATATAAAACAATTTGATTAACAAATGGAATCAAAGCTGAGAGAAGCCAAATGAGCAGCTCAAAATCGTCTGCTTTGTGATGATTTTTATTGATAATTAATTAGAGGAAGTTACAAAGGTATAAATACACAAAAATACAACAGCATTGCCTATGTGGCAAACAACAAAAATTCTGTTACAACAAAATGAAATCAATTTCAGCATCCTTCATCTCAGTGGCAGCACTACCCTTGATTCCAGCTAGCTTCCAGCAACTTTAGGTAGACGATTAAATCTTTCAACAGCCCCTCTCAAGGTGGAGAGTAGATGTCTTCAAAATGCGAATGGAACACAGCAGAACCAAGAAGCTTAGTAAATATATCAGCAATCTGTTTCCCGGTCCTATCATGTCTTGTGATGATGCTTCCTTCTTGTATTTTGTCTCGAATTAAATGGCAATCCAATTCAATATGTTTGGTTCTTTTATTAAATACCGGATTAGTCGCAATGTATAAAGCCGCATGATTATCACAGAACAATTCAGCCGCCTGTGGATGTGAGATTTGCAAGTCATCACGAATGTACCTAAGCCAAGTTAATTCACAGCAAGTGGCTGCCATTGCTCTGTATTCTGCTTCAGCAGATGACCGAAAGATCGTACTTTGTTTCTTGGACTTTTAAGATATCAGGGAAGTCCCTATGAAAACACAATAATCCGTTATCGATCTCCTAGAATCTGGACATGCTCCCCAATCTGAATCCGTGTATGCTCTAAGCTACAAATTTGAAGTTGAAGAAAAAAATAGTCCCAAGCCTGGTGCTTTCTTGATGTACCTAAGTATTTTGTGTGCAGCGTTCATATGTGATGTTCTAGGAGTTTGCATATATTGGCTTAGCAAGTGCACTGAGTATGACAGGTCAGGCCTGGTGATAGTTAGATATAGTAGTTTGCCTACCAGTCTCCTGTATGAAGCTGGATCAGAGAGTTCCTCCCCTTCATCTTTGGATAATTAAACATTTTGATCAAATAGAATCTTGGCCGGAATAACCCCAATCGTCCCTGAATCTGACAAAATATCCAGTGCATATTTTCTTTGACAGATTTGTATACCCTTCGTCGACCTAGCAACTTCTATTCCAAGAAAGAATTTCAGATTCCCTAGATCCTTAATTTTAAACTTCTCATCTAGAAGATCTTTAAGAGAATCAATTACTTTCACATTGCTTCTTGCTATTATTATATCATCAACGTAAACTAGTATAGCAGTGAAGGAGTTACTCGTGTTTCTGGTGAATAAACTGTAGTCTGCTTTTGATTGTTGGAATCCTTGTTCAGTAATGAATAACGACAGCTTTGAATACCACTGGCAAGACACCTGCTTCAAGCCATACAAACTTTTGTTGAGTTTACAAACCTTTAAAGCTCCATCATTGCGAAAATCTGAAGTTTGATCAGCAGAATATCTAGGGGGAATTTTCATATACACATCCTCTTCTAGATTTCCATGTAAAAATGCATTATTTACATTAAATTGATGTAAATACCATCCATTTGCTGCTGATATAGCTATTAATGTCCTCACCGTCACCAATTTTGCCACGGGGGAGAATGTCTCGTGATAATCGATTCCCTCTAACTGAGTATATCCTTTTACAACGAGTCTTGCTTTATACCTTTTAATAGTTCCATCTGCATTAAATTTGATTTTGTAAACCCATCTACACCCTATAGGAACTTTTCTAGATGGCAAATCAGTCACGGTCCAGGTTTTATTTAACTCAAGAGCATATATCTCATCCTTCATAGCCTTGCACCAATCAGGAATTTTCACAGCTTCTTGATAAGAATTTGGTTCAGAATGTATAAGGATAGATGATGCAAAAGCCTTATGATGGTCAGGTAATTTATGATATGAGACTGATGCACATAAAGGAAAGGGAGTACCTGAAGTCATAGTCCTTTTCTTCCTTTCAGACGCTTGAGAATGGGTGAATGAGGTAGCTTGCTGGCAAATGAAGTCCTGCAGGTAAGCAGGTGTTTTCTTGTTTCTTTCAGACCTTCGAGGAACCTGGGAACCATTGGAGGATTCAAGTAAAGCAGCTGGTTCAGAACTGGACTCATCACTTTCTGAGATTTCAGTGTTTTGGTTAGGCTCTTGATCTGATTCTATTGGTAATAGAGGATTGGGAGTAGGAGGATAATCTATGTTCTCATTAAGGGGTTTTGGATAAGACAATTGAGTAGGAATAGGCAATCTGAGATTTGAGTTATCAACATAGTTTTGATTTTTGCAATCCTTGAAAGGAAAATTATTCTCATAGAACTTGACATTTCTTGATATGAAAACCTTATTAGTTTCTAAATCAAGTAATTTGTACCCCTTAATCCCAAAAGGATATCCCAAAAAGGCACACCTCCTCCCTCTTGGATCAAATTTGTGCCTATTGTGTGAGAGTGTGGTGGCAAAAGCCAAACATCCAAAGACTCTGAGGTTGTCATATGCAGGCTTATTTTTGAAAAGAATTTCGAAGGGGGTTTTGTTATCCAAAATAGGTGTAGGAATTCTATTTATCAGAAAAACGGCAGTTGGAATAAAATCATTCAAATATTTCATAGGCAATCCACTTTGGAATTTTAGTGCTCGGGCTACATTCAATATATGTTGATGCTTTCTCTCAATCACAACGTTTTGCTGGGGAGTTTCGACGCAAGAAGTCTGATGTATTATTCCATTACTAGAATAAAAGGATCTTAAGTCAAACTCTCCCCCATTATCAGTCCTAATTATTTTGATTTTGGAACAAAATTGTGTTTCAATCGTATTATAGAAACTTTGTAAGGCAATTGAAGCATCAGACTTTAATTTCAACAAATAGACCCAAGTGCATCGACTGTGATCATCAACAATAGTAAGGAAATATTTTGATCCTTCATAAGAGATATCAGTACACGGTTCCCATAGGTCACAATGAATTAAATCAAAGCACTTTTCTGACCTATGATAACTAGTACTGAAAGGTTTCCTATGAAGTTTAGCTAAGGCGCAAATAGAACATGGTTTCACGGTGTGTTTGAGGTCTGAATTTTGATGTAGGTTGGTTAAGTGCAACCTGGAATCTGAGGGATAGCCCAATCTGAAGTGCCACGGGTCATATCCATTCTGATTGGCAGTAACAGACATAGTGATTTTCTTGGTGAGTTTTGGTAATTTCTGGATCAAGCTATCAGGTGAAGCTTTATTTTGCACTAAATGGTATAAGTCTTGCCTCACTTTACCCAGACCAATCGTCTTCCAGGTTGAAAGGTCCTGCATAAAACATGAATCAGATAGAAAAATAAGGCAACAGTTCGGTGTCTCAGCAAGCTTCTTGGCAGCAATAGATTAAATGAAAAGGATGGAACTAAAAGAACATCATGGAGGTGCAAATTTTCTGTAATCCTAACATTTCCTATGTGAGTAGCAATAGTGGAACCTCCATTAGGTAGTCTAATGGGATATGAAACTTCAGATTTTATCTCTGTAAAGAGTGAGATGGAACATATCATATGATCAGTAGCTCCTGTGTCTATGATCTAAGGACTGGATGAAGTCATCTTACCTTCATCACTATGAGCAGATAAAGAAATATGAGTACCATATAGTTTGAGTGTATCAATATGTTTGATGGAAGAAGAATTGAACCATGGCTGGCAGAAAAAGAGTGTGAGTGATTGATTGGTCGTTTGAGCAAGGCCATTAGTTGAGTGTATTGCTCTTGGGTTAAACTAACTTGACTCCCGTCACAGACTTGCTCCTGTGTAGTCCTTACAACTTCTGCATTTTGATCAACAACAGCAGCATTTGCTTTCATCTTCCCATAAAATTTGTGGCCTGGAGAATAGTCGTGAATCTTAAAGCAATTGCTGATGGTATGGCCAGGCATCTGACAATGTGTTCAGGTTGGTTTATCTTTATTTGCCTTAAAACACCTCTCAAGTGAGTGCCCAGAAATCTTGCAAAACGTGCAGTAGTACTTCCTTTGAGGTCCAAGGTCCTTCCTCTCTGTTTCCCTTATGAAATTTCTTCTCACCATAATTGCCATTCCATCAGAAATAGGGACATCAGCAGAGATGTCTCTCCTCTTCTCCTCCTGCTGTATAATAGAGTATACTTCATTCAGCTTGGGAAATGGCTTTATCAATAAAATCTGAGCCTTAATGCGTTTGTAGGAATCATTCAACCCCATAAGAAACTTCATCACCCAGTCCCTTTCTTGGTTACTGATTACGGTTTGTAGGCCTCCACAAGTGCAATTAGGAATTAATTCATAGTTCATGAGTTCATCAAGTAATGTCTTGAGTTTTAAGAAATACGTGCTGACAGAATCCTGCCCCTGCATCAAAGTTGTTATCCCTTGCTTGACCTCGAAAATTCTGGAAGCATTTTGTTGAGCCAGGCGTTGTTCCAGCTCCAGCCAAAGCTGGTGTGCTGTCTCCGCATAGAGTGTGCTGGCCTTAATGTCGACTGCCATCGTGTTTTGTAGCCAAGTAATGACTATGTCATTGCATCGGAGCCAATGCTCCATCAGTGGGTCATCAATGTCAGAAGGCTCGCAGATGCTTCCATCTATAAAGCCAAGTTTGTTTTTGATTCGAAGTGCTCTCTTCATCGATCTTGCCCAGGAATGATAGTTGCTGGAATCAAAAGTGCTCCAGAATTTTCGTTTGCACCAATGAAAAAGGGGCTGCTGAGAAGAGATGGATCATGAGTGTTTTGAATAGGATTTGAGTTTTGAGGTGGAATTTGGTTTTGATTAGTATCGATGATGCTGGCTCCTTCATTATCCGTCATTGCTCTGATACCATAAAACAATTTGATTAACAAATGGAATCAAAGCTGAGAGAAGCCAAATGAGCAGCTCAAAATCGTCTGCTTTGTGATGATTTTTATTGATAAGTAATTAGAGGAAGTTACAAAGGTATAAATACACAAAAATACAACAGCGTTGCCTATGTGGCAAACAACAAAAATTCTGTTACAACAAAATGAAATCAATTTCAGCATCCTTCATCAGTGGCAGCACTACCCTTGATTCAACAAAGGTATAAATACACAAAAATACAACAGCGTTGCCTATGTGGCAAACAACAAAAATTCTGTTACAACAAAATGAAATCAATTTCAGCGGGGGGGGGGGGGGGGGGGGGTACCCTTGATTCCAGCTAACTTCCAGTAGCTTCCAGAAACTTTAGGTAGACGATTAAATCTTTCAACAATAGATCAATTGTAATCATTTCAACAATCAATTACCAATTGAAATAATTTCTCTCTGTTTTTTTTTTTAAGTTTTAAAGGAGGTTAGATGTTTTCAGTTTTTTATTTTGCAAAATACTCAAAACTTGTTTAATTTATTATTTTTTTAAAAATCATTTTCGAAACAAAGATTAAACTTATAATAGAAACTCTAAACTATTCTGAAGGAAATAAGCGTTTAAATAAAATTTAAAAATAAAAAATTATAGGGAATAAAAATTTAGAAAAAAATAACTTTTAAATTAAAAAAAAGTAAAAAATTTGAAAAAATAAAATCTAAAAAAATAGAATTCTAAAAATTAAATTTTTTGAAATTATAGAAATTAAAATTTATAAAATAATAAAGAATGAAAATACGTCAAACTCTTATTAGTTATTTAAATAAAAATTCTAAAATATATATTTAAATGAACATTCTATGATTAATTTTTACTTGACATCTTAGTTTATTTTTTGTTTTTATTTTACTTTTGAAGCGTTTTTTTTTTTGTAAAATTCACAACAAACCTTAGAATATTATATTAACTATCTTTTTTACTAAATAATCAGATTTCATGAATTAATATATTAACACCAAAATTTTTTATTTTACTGAATAATCAAATTTCATAAAATAAAATTTCAGAAAACAATTTATCAAAATTTCAAACAAAACATGTTTTTCAATTTTCCGTGTTTGAGAAACAATTTTTCAGAATAACAAATCAAAAATGTTTTCAATAATCTTAGAATGGACTCTCAAAATAGAAAACTTAAAGCTGAGAACTAAAAAGTGAAATGCAAACCAAGTGTACACTAATTTTTCTTCCTTACTATTTTTTTTTATATTGATCGTCTTTTCCTTGTTTACTAATGCTAAGGGTAATTCTATCTCTTCTAGGCATACTAAAAGAATTTTTGGTTGAAAATCTTCAAAAGGGACAAATATCATTAATTAATTGAAGGTTGAAATTAAAAATGTTACAAAAAAGGTCGAGGGCTAAATTGTAACTAAGGATAAAGATTGAGGACGAAATGTATAATTTAGCCTTGAAGATGTGCTTCATCAATTTTTCTCCATTTCATTTTCAGTCTGAAACGACCAAACGCGCCCCTAATATTGCTTCCAAAGAGATGACCCTAAAGTTACCGGCGTGTTTGGATATGTGGTGGGCGAAATTAAATGGCAAAACACAATATTTTAGATTTTTTCTTTAACATTGTATAGTACCTACCATGCAAAAAATAATATAGAAATCTTATCAATTCCTAAAAATAATTTCCTGCAGGTACATTAAAAAAATCTCAATTATTGAGAAAAATGAAGCCTACATATTTTATTATTGATACCTACATATTGATTTGACATTTTTGGAAAGAGTGAAAGGCGATTCTAGTGGCCTTGGGGGTGCCACATATAATATTTGAGGGATAAGGTTCCATCTTAAAAGTACAGGGAATATTTCCAGATTTTGTACAGGATGCTGCCACAGCAGCAGCATCCTGTGCATTCGTGTGTGTGTATTTTTTTGAACTTTGAATCTGTGTTGTTGATTTCAAATTTCTGTACCAATCCGGTAAAAAATTTCTGTACTTGTAGACTAACTGTTTTTGGAAAAAGAATAAATTTTTACTGTTGATGTGATGAGAAATATGAAGTTGTAAAACAATGAAAAATTATTAATGTGATAAAAAAATATTATTTTATAGAAGAATGTGGTTAAAAATGAGTAGAAGAATGAAAATGAAAAAAATAATGTGCTCAAACATGGCATGATTATTGTTTTCTTATTTAAGCAACGTGACTTATACCCATCGAAATTTTTTGGGGGAGTGTTACGACTAGGGCTAGTGTATGGATTGGGTGTGACAGCGGTGGGACGGTAGCTCTTTTTCTTCCGGCTCTTCAAATTTCTTCCAAAAATGCGTTATTAATGCTCATTTGGACGGAATTCGTTCATTAGATACCAACAATGCAACCAAATTAAAAATATTGAATGTGGTACCAAGAAAAATAAGTCGAGAACGATAAGTTACAACAAGGTGTCTATAGATTGGAGAGTAGTTACTAATGGTGAAATTTTTCGTTGGTAATTAGAAAAATGGAATAGGCTAAATAAAAATTTTAAGGCACCCAAAATTTGATTATATGAAAGGATGCCTGAACCTTGTATTGTCTGCCTCTCGAAAGCCCTTTGAACTACCTTGCCTCTTTGTCTTTTTGTCTTTCCCACCTTAAATAAATAATTACCTCATCACCATCAAATACTGCAATAAAATACTCCTCCTTCCGTTACATATCCATCTTCAAATTCCACTCTCTCTCTCTCTCTCTCTCTCTCTCTCTATCTAGCCTCAGGTTTGAATTAGTATTCAATATTCATTTGATCATAGGAAAACAGAGAATTCGTCAATAACGGACTAATTTTGTTGCTAACATTTCGGAGGGCTGCTTGACTGAGCAATTTGTTGTACAACTCTTCTCTGGCGCCACCCACAAGCCATGGCGCAACGTTATGTTTGCGCCTTATCTTCGATAATTCTTTTACAGAATTCTTCTTAGCGTTCTGGTTCTTGTTCTTGATCCTAATATTGTTTAATTCAGAAGAATTTAATTTATTGGCTGAAGAAAATCTGTAAAGAAAGCTGTATATGACGAGGCAAATTGTGCTCCGCCCGGCGACGCCGTCTGTGGATCGCCGGCAGCTGTTGCAGGAGAACCAAGATTATTCCTCCTCCAGAGGTGGCGGCCGGAAAGTCAGCTTGGCGGAGGTTGCAGGCGGGACAGTGGCGGAATGCGCAGCGGTGTGCTGTTGCTGTCCATGTGGGCTGGCGAATCTACTGGTGCTCGCCATGTACAAACTTCCAGCAGGGCTATGCCGCAAGGCTTTGCGGCTGAAGCGCCGTCGTAGGTTGATAAAGAATGGGTTGCTGCCGCCGCGAAAGTGCGGTTGCGATGATAAGGAGCTTCAAATTCTCACCATGTCTGCCCCGGTGGCGATGGTGAATGCACTGGAATTGGACAGTGATGTTGCTGAATTAGAGAAGGAAATGTGGGAGAAATTTTATGGTGCTGGTTTCTGGAGAAGTCCATCTCAAAGAAGTGAAACGTAAAACAGTAAATTAATCAGGCGAAAAAAAAATAATTTAATAAATATTTTTTTTACTGCTGTAAATATGTTATCATTAATTTTTCATTTTTTCTCCTTTCGTTTGTATTTGCTGTGAAATTTGGTGCGATGTAATTTTCAAGCCAAAAACAGAACTGGGGGTTCTTTTCATTCTTTTCGTTCATAAAGCATGGTAAAAATGAGAGGAAATAGATCAGATTAACACACAATACAATATAATTATCAATGTAGTTGCTTCGATTTTCTAATCGACATAAAATTGAGTGAGTGAACAACGAGAAAAGATAAAAAAAAATCGACTCTATCTATTTTTGGAATAAGACATATTTAGGACTAGTTTGGTAGGCTTTTGAAAAGTCAAAAGTTGCTTTTGAGATCAGAAATCGTTTTTGAACATGTTCGATTTCAAAGACGTTTTATTGGGCTAGAAGGGTTTTTAAATGAAGTTAATCTAAAGTAACTTTTTAAGGAAATTATTCTACGAGAAGCAAAAATAAAAATAGAAACCCTACCAAACAACCCTTAATACTTTGACATAGTTGTCACCTTTTTCCAGTTATTTTTTTATATAGATGTAGTAATCGAACCACGTAAAAAAATTACATAATGAAGTGGATGATTCGCATATTCTTGAATGGTTTTTTCATATGATTTTTTTTCTAGTTTTCTAGATTATAATTATGTCACTTTGAAATGGACATATTCATTTTCTATTTTTGACATCATATATAATTAGTGGTTAATTTGTGTTTGCTTGACTTGTACTTGTGATTATTATTGCTAATATGGACACGTGTTATCGTACTTATTTTTATTTATCTATAAATTAAATCGTTTAATAATCTTGTCTTTTGACAATTAATTTTATAATCGTGTCACTTTGATAAGTAATTATGATAAAAAAAAATTATTAAGCTGATTGTACTTGCTTAACTTTCGGACTTAATCGATGATTACTTATTATTAATTTTAGATAAGTGTCATTGTTATGATGATAGACTACATTAATTAATTGGATATAGCGTTCCATATGATGAATTTCGTGCCGAAACATTAAAATAAATCCACAAACAATATAATAATACATGAGTATTCTAATCAAACGGCGCATTCTTATAGTGGTACGAAGAGTCGTGAAAAAACAAAATTTTTAAGTACTTTTCTAGTCTAAAGTGCCCACACAAGATAAGAGTCCCATCGATGACTCCTAGCGGTGGTAATGGACGGAGCCAGCTCGGCCCGTATACGCACGAACGAGCTGAGCTTTTACTCGTGGGTCGAGCTTGATTTTTAATTTTTTTTTTTTAAATATACCTGTTTTAAACCTTTTAAAAAAAAACCACGAGCCGCTCGTCAAAAAACGAGCCGAGCCGGCTCGGATCACGAGCCGCTTTTTTACGAGCCGATAACATGCCCTCACAAAACATGTGGTTATATAGGTAGTTTTTTAGCTTACAAGGAAATGGAACAAAAAGGAAACAATGAGAAAATAGTCGTGTTTTGAGCACTGGTTACACATGCTGAGCAAAGGAGAAGTAACTTTGATTTTGCAACACAAAAATTTCAAAAACTGTTTCCTACCGTGGCTGGCGAAAAGAAAAGGACAATCGGAGAATATTAGGTCATGAGATCGGAAAATAACGAGCTGATAGAGGTGACGTCGAAGGAAGTAGTGACNCGAGCTGATAGAGGTGACGTCGAAGGAAGTAGTGACGGCAATGACGACAATGGTACCATCTGTGGTCGAGGTAGCAGAGACACCGTCAATACTTTTCCAATCTAAAAATAATTGATCAACTTCAATTCGTCACGTGTGTTGACACTATTTATGTTACATATAAACAATTCAAATGCTATACAAGTTCAAAGAATGAACAATTCTGCATGACTTATAATTGTAAATTATAAATGTACTACAACTAACTTACAAGAAGTTAATGTACAGTAGAAGTGTGATGAAGAATTGTTTGAACTATGTTGTATTTTATCTCTAACAAAGTTATAGAGAGATATAATTACTCTCTGCAAAAGATAAATAAGATAGGTTTAATGTTATTGATAAAGGATAAAAAATTGAAAAATAAATTTTATATTTACGAGGTGTCTATAATTTAGCCAAATATATATATATATATATATATATATATATATATATATATATATTAGGGGTGTAATAATATAACTTTTGTAAACTTAGATGTTTTAAAAGAAAAGACTTTTTTTATTTGCTCTTGCTTCTTTTAGGATGAAAGCGGTTCGATTTGGAGAGTTTGTGCCATATTTTCAACTCAAATAATTTCATGCTGTTTGAAATTTTTTCAAATCAAACCATTTTATTTTTCGAAC
>CAIGRT010182898.1:0-23001 GCA_903798405.1 Fraxinus platypoda
GGTATAACTTTTCCAATAAATAAAGCAATGTACTAGTAGAGTGTTAATGGGGCGAGCCAACTTACTTGACAAAAGTGCAGCCCAGCTCAGCTCAACCTATGAGCTTGTCCCTTGGTCAGGCAAGTTGAGTAGGCTTGGGCTCACTTTTTTTTTATTTTTTTCTTTTCTTTTATTTTTTTATTTTATTTTATTGAAATGGCATATTTCTCTCAATTTGACAAATCGACTCATGAGCTCGTGCGAGCCAATAACCGACTCGCATAACCAAATTACCGTTAGATCCCACTAATACTCTCATGTATTATTCCAAGAGTTATTCCCTTTGTACCTAGGAATAACTATCGAACAACTTACATGTGCTATGCTGATAGCATCTGCATGGTGATATTTTTAATTGACTTATGTATCAAATTATAAATCGTCACATATATGTAACGTAGTAAAACTATCGATAGTTTTCGTTATGAATAATGTTACTCGTCTTTTTTTTTTTTTTTTGGTTGTACACATGGCAATGTTCTTATATCAATCCAAAAGAAACGTGGGTTCAACTCAAATGTCGACAAATCATGCTTTTCAGGCCTCTTTAAAATAGGAAACTTCTAAAGCAAAAGGCCAAATAATTCCCATACAGTTGATTAACGTACGGTTTAACAACCAATTTCCGTTTTTGTCTACTTCGAAAATCTATTTTTGGAAGTCAACTCAAATGTCGGCATCATACCATTCAGACCCTTCAAAAATCCGAAGCAAAAAGCGTGAAAGATCCCCTACAGTTTTTTCCCCTACAGTTTCACATCCAGTCAAATATTTTGCCGACGATTTCCCTCCCCCTTCAACTTCCAGAACAGTAGTATTGATTAGCATCCAGCTCCCAATTCCTAGCTGGACTTTTTGCCGTCCATTTCTTGATTACATCGAGAGATTAGTAAAATACAATTATTTGGAGAATTTAAGGACAGATTAAATAATTCTAATCTCCATTTATACTCCAATACACACCAGGCACAGAGATCAAAATCAGTATTGAAAAAATCAGTGAAACACAAGTATAAGTTGAAACTATTTACGACTTGAATAGCAATGGGATTTTTAGTGGGTTTAGTAATTGGGGTAGTTTTCGGGCTGGGATTAATTGTTGCTTTTGTTCGATCCGAAAATGCTCGATCCAAACAACGCTCCGACCTTGTAAGTTGCAAATTCTTTATCCGTTGTGTATGGAACATAAAATCCTTTATAGAACTGATTTTTTTTTTCAAAAAAAAAAAAAATGGTGGAAATTCATAGGCTACTACAGCCGCTGCGTTTGCTAGAATGACAGTGGAAGATTCTAGAAAGTTACTGTCACCGGAGTATTACCCTTCATGGGTTGTGTTCTCCCAGCGCCAGAAGGTTAGTTTTACCATATAATCTGTGTGTAAATGTGGAGTAATATACTCGGTCATTTATTTGTTTTTATGCGTTTTCAGTTGACTTGGCTTAATCTTCATCTGGAAAAGATATGGCCCTATGTCAATGAGGTATAATTTACACTGTATATTTTGTATAAAAGATTTTTCTTTTGAGTATTTGTTAATTTTTAAATTCTTGGAGTTTAAAGGCAGCGTCTGAGCTCATAAAGGCGAATGTAGAACCAGTCTTGGAGCAATATAGACCGGTGATATTGGCGTCTTTGACATTTTCCAAGTTAACGCTTGGAACCGTAGCTCCTCAATTCACAGGTTGGCTTTTCGAGCATTTAACATGATTTTAAAGGTTTGGTCAAGACCGTTTGTTAAGCAGCCTGATTCATTCTTCTCTTCCCTTGCTTTATTCACAAGTTCAATACTGATGTGTTTCTCACATGTTTCCATGTGTGCATCTAATGTAACTGGATGAGTGTTTCTTAGGTATTAAACATAATATCGGAAAAATAAATCTTACAAATTTTTTCCATTTTATGTAAAATGCTTTCTAGGTAATGTGCCCATGTACCCTAGATGACGTTATCACTCATGGTTGTGGACATTCACGAAAGGACAAGACGTAGCTTGAAAGAATGAGAAGTAGAAAATTGATCAGCTGATTAAAAATTTAGTGGATCTTTGATAGTTGGTGTAGTTCAACCATCATATTAGAGCCTAAAATTAGGCACAGTTGTCATGACTGAAATCAATAGTGTTGAGAATTAGATACCATAATTCTATACTACCAAGAGCAATAAAATTGCAGTAAAGAAATAAATACACAAAAGAACATACAAGATTTATAGAAGTTCGTTTCAATGTAAGACTACATCCTTGTTCACCGCTGCAGAATTCACTATGATAAAAAAAAGTTTTCAAGAGAAAAATTGCATATCATATCTTCTCTAACCTCTCTCTTTTTATGATGCTCACAAAACCTTAATTATAGCTCCCTATTTAAATAAAAATTAGGACAAAACCGAAATTACAAGTGTAAAATTCCTAAACTATTCTTAATGAAATTTTGGCTGATCTGTGCACAGACTCCACACAATGGCAATAATTAGGCTCTACAATTTAACAAATAGGGTGTGTGAAAATTCCAGGCTTTGAAGGGGGAGTAAATTGCCAAATATTTACAGGGCACTAGGTATTGAGAGATCGAGGATTCCACAAGTTAGAATACCATAAACTTATAAGATCTAAATATGTGGAATTCAAGCTCTTTTATGATGGATATGTCAAGATGAATTTGCCACCTCAATAAATGGAAAAACAATAATGAGATTAACTATATTGGGCTATCCTTCTGGTAAAGCAAAAGGATTTCTAGTGCTTGCATTTTCTCATGCCCCGAAGATAGTGGACAGTTGATGAAATATGGAATGCTAAGTTATGTTTTCCTTATGAGATAATGTAAGAATTTATCTTACTTATTGGAAGGTATCTGAATACGACACAGCTACTCTTCAATCCTTTATTACATTTGTTATTGGTAGCCTCAACAGTATCTTCTCTAATGAGCTGCGTCGATAGGGATGTATATGAGATTGCTTCTTTTATGACTACTGAAATGAAGAAGTTAATGCCCTTACTAATTTTTAAAGTTATTCAGGGGTTTCCATTATTGAAGATGGCACTGAAGGTATCACCATGGAGTTAGAGATGCAGTGGGATGGAAACCCAAACATAGTACTCGATATTAAGACTTATCTTGGTGTTGCTCTCCCTGTGCAGGTAACTTCTAGTCTCCTTATCCTCTTTTTCTTATTTCTTTTCTTGCACTCTTGCTTTCCATCGTAGTGACATATCAACAAGGATTTTTGTTTCTCACTTAGGTGTACGAGATTCAAAAGAATTAATGTGAGTTACAGCTTGATTTAAAGACCCAAAATCATGAAGCTTATGGGTACTGATTAGTCTGTTAACTAAAATTTTATACTCGAAAGAGTATCTCGATACAACTTTATGCTCTGAGGAATTTGAGAATAATTCTCAATTTCATGGAAACCTGGGGATTAGTCTGTTTTACCTTCTGTAATTGGAATGGCAGTATAGTCTATTAACTAAAATTTGTATTATCGAAAGAGTATCTGGATACAACTTTATGCTCTGAGGAATTCGAGAATAATCCTCAATTTCATGGAAAGCTGGGTATCTTAATATCTTCTGGATTCTCAATTACCTGGTTGTTGGCTAGATGGCATCATTGAAGAGGAAAGAGTCATTTTGGAGCACTGGGAAGACGATAACATGAAGGTATAAAGCTATATGCTGGTACACATGAGCAATGAGTTATAATTCAATGCGAGGAAATGTGTTGCGCATATTTATGCTGCTTTATTTACAAGAGCTGTTTAAGGCAAAAATCAGTCAACAAGATATGAGATCACCAAGAACCTCATTAGACGAGGATCATAACAGAATGATGGTCTTTTACATGTATACAAGATTATACCTCTCGTATCCCTCTCCCTAAACCCTAAACGAGAGTATTTCAGCTTCTTACATCTGCAATTTTGTTTTTCCTTTTATATATTGGTTTAACAAAAAGAAACTGTAACAATCTCGTCACGTGGTTTCAGGACTTTATTATATGATAAAATGTTATAGACTTGTTAATGGACTTATTTCAACCTTGTATGTTTTTCTCTCTGTATAGGTGAAAGATATTGGATTTACCGGGGTTTTCAGGTTGATTTTCAAACCGCTAGTTGACGAATTGCCTTGTTTCGGAGCAGTATGCTTCTCATTGAGACAAAAGGTGCTGTATTTTCTATATTAATTCTGAGATTCTTCAAGCAAAAAGTTAGTTATATATATGCTACAAGGAGGAGAAATCCTAGTATAAAATGCAGCTATAAAGTAATATATCTTGCACTATACCCTCGTACTCCTTAATATTTGATAAGAAATGACTTTGTTGGTCGTAAAGCAATTTTTTATGACCCCTGATGTCACTGCCTATATAAGTAAACATGTTTGCTTGGCAACACGAATAAATAAAACAAGCTGTAAAAATTTCTTCTTTTGACTTTCAGAAGAAGCTGGATTTTAAGCTTAAAGTTGTTGGTAGTGATATATCAACCATACCTGGCCTTTCTGATGCCATTGAGGTATGTAAAATATCTTTTCTTGAGTGCCATTTGATTCTTAGAATGAACCTTATATGTTATGGGTTTTGACCCTGTTAGCTCTTTGTTGCAAGAAACAACGGAAGCAACATATAAGAATCTTGCATATGTGGGATAGATAATATGAAACAGGTCATGGTTGTAGTGAGATATGAATCAAGTGTAGAAAATGATCACTTTGTGCATCGATCTTTACACTGTAAGATATGTTTCCATATGTTATCCCTGTACTGCAGTTACAATAAAAGGTGTTACATGTAATGCATTTTGTATCCTAAAAATATGCTGTCCTTATACAGAAACTAAAATAATAGGTGTTACATTTAGCATAACATATAATTATTATTTTTATATTGAAAAACATACAGTTGTTTATAAACATTTTTACTTATAAATTCTATAGAACGAAAGTTCATGATGAATTTACAAAGAGGTGCAACAAGGGGTTATTATGATTAGCTTATAAGGTGAAAGATTATAACAAAGAATGAAGAGGTTAAACAATATGTACAAGTAACGATTTACTTTTTGCTTTAGAAAGTAGTACAATTGCCATATTTTATTGGCTTTCGATTTATATTTCAACCATAACTTTAAATCACTTAATTTTTCCAACATAAAACTTATACACTCTTTCCTTTCTAGCACTGGACATAGAATGGAGCAGAAGGATTTATGTAGAATATTCCAAATTTAGTGGGAATAAGGCTTAAAGCATGTTTGGGTGCTTGCTTATTTTACTTGTAAGGAGACAGAAAATGTACAAGTCTTTTGTACTTTTTTTCTCTCCTTACAAGGAAAATAAGTAAGCACCCAAACATGCTACCTGTTTAGTCCAGTATAAGAAATTTAATATACTGTAATTCATATTTTACTGGAGTTAGGCTTATGTCGTTGTTTGAAGATTATTAAAAAGCTATCCCATATTGCTTTTTCACAGAGCATGATAAGGGATGCTGTTGAAGATTCTATTACATGGCCAGTTCGAAAAATTATCCCCATTTTGCCTGGAGATTATAGGTAATTCACAGTTGTAAGAATTCACTGTTTTGCCCTTTTCTTGTTTTATTTATAACAACAAACAGCTCGTTCCAATAAATATGGTGTTGATTGCTTGAATCTTTTTCTACCACTATGTTCAATCATCACTGCATCCATAGAAAGCCATGTTAATTTTAGTCTACTTCTTCTAACTAAATATAATGTCTGTTTTCCCAAAAAATAAATATAATTGTGGTGCATACTAGTGTAACGTTGTGATGGTTAAGCTGCTCGAGAGGAGCTGCGTAGATGTTAATTTCTCTTTTTGGGCTAGATCCCTTTTTAAGCAGATGCTAAGGTTGAAAAAGATAAAACTTGCTGATGTTTTCTAAGTTATCCTTCATCTGGGAAGAATTTATTGACGGTTGAATTGATAAATAGGTAGAAATAAGTAGTGGATAAATGGATAATACTTGTGGGTCCATTCGATTGTGTGGTTGAAAATGAAGCTTGACCATTTATAAATGATTTATAAATTTTACCAAATGGAGGCTTAGCACAATTATTAACTTTTGAATTCTAATATTGGGATCCAAGACTTTTCAACTGCAGAGTTTCCTACAATAGGGTGTATTAATACTAACAATTTGATAGTATTAACAATGACCAGCAACAACTATACATGACTAATATAAAAATGATATTGATGGTGGTAGTAATTCTTACCCGTGAAAAACACTTGTGAAAGTAACCACGAGATCTTGTTATGTCTGTATATTTTGGATTTATGGTTATTTATCTTGGATTTGAACTAAATCCTGAATCGGCTTGGTCATGGTGGTTTTGTTGATGTTCTTTGTTTTTTCCAGTGACCTTGAGCTCAAGCCTGTAGGAATTTTGGAGGTGAAACTTGTGCAAGCAAAGGAGTTGACGAACAAAGATATAATTGGGAAATCCGATCCATATGCTGTGTTATATGTGCGACCCTTGCGCAATAGAATGAAGAAAAGTAGGACTATTGTAAGTTGTTAAATCTCGTTCCTTGAATGAGTTCACTATCATCCTTTCTGTCAATTCATAATAGTCACTTGCCTTTATTCTCTTCTTTCCCCAGAACAACCAATTGAATCCAATCTGGAATGAACATTTTGAGTTTGTAATTGAAGATGCATCAACACAACACTTGGTACTAAAAATCTATGATGACGATGGGGTTCTTCAGTCATCTGAACTAATTGGATGTGCTCAACTTCAGCTAAGTGATCTCGAGCCTGGTAAAGTGAAGGACGTGTGGCTGAAATTGGTGAAGGATTTGGAGATTCAGAGGGACAATAAAAATAGGGGGCAGGTGAAATATCCCTTTCTCAAGATTATTATATTTTGCTTAATATTATTATTGTTTCAAAACTGGGGCGAACTCAATCCTGCTTGGGAATAGTTACCATATATGTGAGGGTGGGTAAGAAAATGGTCGACTAAATTTTTATTTTTGTTCAGTGAATGGTGCACGATCAAAGTTCTCATCTGAAATTGCACAAACTTTCTGCATTGTGATTGGTGAATAAAATATGACCATCATAATAAAAAAAAAACACTTCCTGGTTTTTAATGATCTTAAAAATGCTTACCCTTCAAAATTAATAGGTAATTAAATAAAACACATATATGGATGCAGTGACGGGTTTTTTAAATTTGATTCTGTTATGATTGTATTCTCATGATTATCTCCGTAGCTTGGAATGATATCACCAAATCTCTATCAAGGTCTCCTGTTGTTGATATAGTATGTCCACTTATTCTGCATATCAAACAAAGATAAGTGGTTGTGCTTCTCATTATTTTGCAAGTAATCTTCCGAGCTGCTACAAAACTGTCCAACTGAAAGGCATTTATGTGAATTTTCACAGTTTGCTCATATTCATATCCGCCACTAGTCTTTTTATTGTATAGTGATTTTTTGTCTACGAAATTGATTATTCCAGGAAAGTAAAATCATTTACATAACATCTCTTTTTTGCTAGTGTTTGGATCAACATGATGCATGACATAATAAAATTAGCATCCAATTATTTAAACTCCATTAGACATTTACTGATCCAAACTCCCATTTGATTGGGATATTCCTATGAAATTCAACCCTCTAAGACCAGGAATAATCAACCCTCTTGAGCTTTTAGATGAGATGGTTCAACACGTATCAAAGTAGGTAGAGGTACCGAGTTCAAGTCTCGTCGCTCCCCATATGTGCAAATTGTGCGTGTGTCCGGCTGCACGTGACCAGGTGTGTTAAATACTAAAACCAGTTAAATAGACCAGCACAAAAACCTTTCCCTTTTCATGCTGAAAATTCAATATAAGCTCTTAAATGAGGCGGTATATTTCTAGCGGCAGAATTATGAATCTATCCATTCAATCAACATCATGATGAAAGTGCTTCACTTAAGTCAATGTGCGAGTGGCAATGCCTCTTTCTATTAGAAAGCTACTTGCTTGGCATAATTTCAAGTAAAATAAGAAATAATTGCTTCCATTTTATATTTCTATTATATTAAATGGAGATATATAATTAAAAGATATTTTATCAAAAATTATGTATAAAAGAATAATCTGAATTGACATGAATCTCTGTTTTTTCTTTCTTCATATCATGAATTTTTCAGGTGCATTTGGAGCTTCTTTATATCCCTAATGGCATGGAAAATGGATTTACCAACCCCTTTGCCCAGAAGTTTTCAATGACTTCACTGGAGAAGGTTCTTAAAAGTGACAACAAAGGAAAAGAATTAGTTGAAAATGGCGGTGAAGTCAAAAGAAGGGGGGTAATTGTGAGAGGGGTACTTTCTGTTACTGTGATATTGGCTGAAGACTTGGCACCTGCAGACTTCATGGGAAAAGCTGACCCTTATGTGGTACTTATTATGAAGAAAACGGAATCAAAAAACAAAACCAGGGTATATTTCTCAATTTTAGTGTTGTCTGGAATGTCATGTATCTACTGCTAAAACTGGTCCTCTTTTTATCCTATGTGAACCCTCACATTTCATCCATGAGATCTTTTACTTTGGTTGCTTGTGTTGTCATTGTATGTTCTCACTTGATAGATAGTAACGCTTCTAAATTGACATGTTTTTTTACTTGTGTTTTCATTGTTCTTCTTTTTATAGGTTGTGAATGAGAGTTTGAATCCCGTCTGGAATCAGACCTTTGACTTTGTTGTTGAGGATGGATTACATGATATGCTAATCATAGAAGTCTGGGACCATGACACATTTGGGAAGGTATTTTGCTTTTTACTCCTGTAAATTTGATGTTTCCAACGTATTTATGAGGTGGTGAGATATATGGATCAAGATGGATAAGAAGTAAATGGACATTAGACAGCACCAGCTCTTTGTGCTTGCAAACCTATACATCATAACTCTCCTCTAATGAATGAGACATTCTATAGTCGAAAGGATCTGAATATTTTTCTAACAGGAAGAAGATACAAGAAAAGGAAAATATTCCTAAATAAAGAAAATTACACTGATTGAGAGAGATGGACTTATGTGAATGCGATGTTTTTCACCTCTATCAGTAATAGGAAATTGTATTGGAGTAGCACCATGAGAGTGCAATTACTATGCTAAAGGATTAAAGGAGTATTCACATCAATCCATTAATCTAAAAGATCGGCATATCTCAGTATAATTATGGCAGACAGAACTAAACTCTTCAATTAGCTATTTAGATGTTTGACCACTTCTGAGTTTCAGATAATAGCTACTGGGCTTGATTAATTTTAATTCATTGGCATATAAGTGAGCTGTACAATGAGTTGCGACATTTGGGTAATTTCTCTAGTTGGTATATTGAATCTTCTTGCACTTTTCCATCTACACAAGTGGACTTGGTTTATTTTCTTTTCTTATCTTTTGTGAAAAATTCTGCTAAAGTTAAATATTAGCAATGCAAACGAGAATAGCATATTATATTGCATCTCAGTATTACTGTAAAGAATTCTTGAAGAGCCAAATTGTAAGATCTTTGATGCATTACAATTGGTGAGTGATAAGGATCTGCTTCAGCAAGGAAACAGCTTTTCAAACTTAAGGATTGGGGTACATGTACATGATAACAAGGAAACTGCATTTTAAGCAATGATCATGCTAATGTAATTAGTTTTGTTGTGAGTTTTGGTGTGAATTTAATCGTCATATCCTTCTTGCAAATGAGCTATTTTTCTAATGTTAATTCCTGTCTCAATATCGATTGCAAGCATGCACTGGTTGTAGATGAGCATGCTTAGGAGTGCTTAAATTCAAATTTAAGTGATTATAAGTTGTGAATCCTACGAAATGTGTGGTTAATCAGTGGGTAGTAGTTGTGGGTTGTATAATAAGTATGTTTGCCAGCTTAAATTGTTACTTAAGCTTTGCCAAACATGCACCGAACAAATGAGCCACAGTGGTACTTGTAAATCCACCTCCTATCTGTATTCATTTTTCTGTTTGACCAATTACTAACTTCTTTCGCCAAACGTGTTTTCGATTTTCAAAATTTACTTTTTCTCTTTCAGTTGTTTAGTACAAAATCTTGCTTTTTTGACAGCAAGTCTTTACTTGCAAAGTAAGTGAACTTTCTTTTCAGCATAGCCAAACATGCTGTTAGTCCCATTTTGAGTGACAAAAATCAATTTTTTTCTTTGACTGCAGGATTTCATGGGAAGATGCATCTTGACTCTAACAAGGGTTATACTAGAAGGCGAATATAAAGATACTTTCCCTCTAGACAGTGCGGGAACACTCAACTTGCATCTCAAGTGGAATCCACTACCCATTTACAGGGACTCCTAGTGGCCCTCCAATGGCAAATAGTGAATTCTATAGCACGTGGAATGGATTTTGAGCTCTATATAAGTAGTGTACGTATACACACGACGTACTGAAACTCTCCCTAGCAAAATTGCTCAATAAGCATCGAGACTACGTACATTGTAGATTTAATCTTTATGTATGTAAGACTGAATATTACTGTTCTAGCTGTGTGTAGAGAGAAGCTGTGAAGTGGCAGAAGATTCATTATAGGTTGGGGAAGAAATCTGGGTGCAGACTTGTGGAGATTTGGTGGGAATTGTTGTACGAGAAGGTGTTTAACTTTATATGAGGCTGACCAAGATTTTCTCAACTTCAATTCCGTTTGTTTAAGAATATGTTTGGTAAAGGTTTTTTTGTAAATTAAAAAGAGTTGGTTATAACGAACGACTATACTGTTTATATTGTTACCATTGTAACTTTTGAATTCATTACAATGAAACAATTTACGTAAGCTCTATATTTTTTGTAAAATACTTAATATATTACGTATCAAAATATAAATAATTTTAATTACTGCTTGTGATTTAATTATATCTCATTAATTTTCATTAATCCGACTTTTTTCCCCTCTCAATGGATAGTCGATGGATCTATTGTGTGTTCAGAGATTTATTCGACAAAAGATTAATAGAGTGGATTAGCATAGAATGTTTAAAAATTCGGTTATGCTAGTGGTACGTCACCATGTACATAGGGGTGTACACCTCCCTCACATGAGGTGAGACCCACTTGAATAATTGTTTTTTTATTCAAGCCGGTCCGACCCCCATGTGAGGGAGGTGTACACCCTTATGTACATTTTTTGATGTACAAGTATAATTATTTTTAAAAATTATGTGATTGTTTCATCCCATCAAAAAATCAGGATGGTGACTAAAAAAATTTGTGTAGGGATGACATTTTGTCTCTCATAGTGAACTCACCTCGAATTTTATTTTATTAAATTGAATTTGATTCATATATATAAATAAAAAATTAAATAGGATGAGAAATGGTAATATTTTATTTCCTACCCAAACCCCACTCATCTCTATCGACTTCTAAAAAAATTTACCATGCTACCTCGTATCCCAAAAATCTCCTCATTTCATGTTTATTTCCTACCCAAACCCCACTCATCTCTACTGACTTCTAAAAAATTTTATCATGTCACCTCGTCTCCCAAAAATCTCCTCATTTCGTGCCCTCGTCGGTCTATCGTAACCCTAAATTAGTACTTAATTAATAAGTATGAAATTCGAACACAAATTGTGACAATATAATTGACTAAAAAGGTCAACTTAGTTAAAATATATTTACAGCTTGTTTGGTAAAGCTCAAAATCTAATTAAAATTAAAAATATAACCGTTATTGGATCCCACTCCTTTAATAAAAGTTAACAATAACTAATTTTTCAATTTTAATCTCTCTCAAACACCAGTCTTACTTATCTACTACATGTGGTTGAGATATTTTTGTTTCTTCCCAAATTTCGAGGTAAGCCAATAGCATTGAATTTTCTGATTCAAATAAAACGTTTATAGAGTGGTTTAGAAGCGATACAATGTCGTGTCATGTCTTATCTATTGATAATCTTCGAAACCCTCGCAAAATTTGTCCCTTTTCCGCCTTCTCCACGTATATGACAAAATTGATGAATCAAAATTCGATAATTCTTTTTCTCTTTCTGGAATCTTGATTTTCCTTTTACCTTAATTGAACTTTATATGCAGAATTCTTTTAATTTTCAATTTGGGGAAGTTGATTGAGGAAGCATATGTTTTTAGATTTCTATTTTATGCAAAATTTTCTGGTTATTGAAATCGTGAAGCTCTTGGACTGGAGGTACCTACTGTTATTTTCAATTAGGTAAAATATTAAATACCCAGTTTCTTTCTTTCTTTCCTTTTCTGTTTTTTTTTTTTTTTTTTTTGCTGAATGAATAAATACCGGATGAGTATATGGAGTTGCTTAATTTCTGTATATATCAAGTTCATATATGGAATGAATCTCTAGCATTTGTAAAAAAAAATAGATTAAATTAGTTCATATTGTGTTAGGTTGTAATTGGGTTTAAGAATGTTTGTGAATTTAATTTGTCCGTTGTGCGTTTTAATTAACTAAAATAAGTTAAATTTTGTGCAAATTAAGTTAAAAGCTATGTGTTGTTATCGGAGGATCCCTTCGAATGAATTAGGAATTGAACAATGAGTATTTTGATTTAGTCACAGCACCCAGCTATTTTCTTCTTAAGCTTCATAAGAAAATATGTAGCTAGAATGAGTGCTTAAATCAAAAAGGAGTAAATTTCGTAAGGGATTTGCTCTGGATGACTTATGAGTAAGTTGCAAATATACATATTGTGGTAAGTTTGACAAGAAGTTCACAAGTATTAAGTAATTTTGCAGTGGAATCTCATAAAAGGAGTAACCTAATTGGTGATACGATTCTTTTTAGCTAACAAGTTTCTCTAGAAAGAAAGGTATTAGGTTTGATAGAGTGAAGAATCATATGGAGTTGCCTATCTTGAGAAACTACTAGAAGCATATAATGGTATTGTTTAACACACTAAGCTGTGTCAATTTTTTTTTTTTTTATTTCTTTTATTTTTGTAATTTTATCCTTTTTGGTTTAGAATGAATTACCCAAGACTTTTAGATGAGGTTTTGATAATTTGATGAAAGTTACTTTGTTGCCAGTTTATATTGTAACGACTTGGCCTCTGTGTCCAAACCATTAACTTATGTATCGTCCAATTTGGGAGAGCATTTGTCATCTTATCCTTTACGACTTTTTGTCGCGTCTCCTAGGATTCGAACCCAAGACCTCTCTACTTTATGGGAGACTTTAGCTGAATTCGGATGCCAACTGGGCAAGGGTAAGAAGGTAAATGTTCTCCTAAAGCAGAGAGTACATATGATATAATGACTTGGACATAGAGGTCGAATCGTTTCAAAAAACGTGTATTTTTTTTGTAACGACCTAATATCTTTGTGCTTAATCTGTTATATTATACGTATTGTCCTTTTTGGGGGCGCATTTGCCCTTTTACCTCCAACAGCTTTTTGTCAAATCCCTTAAAATTAGAATCCAAGACCCTGAAACTTAAAATAATTCATAGTACCAAATTGATACCTTGTCCTTCCAAAGTGGGCATGACATATGATATAACGATTTGGGCATAGAAGTCGAATCGTTACAAAAAAACGCGCGTTTATCTGTAATGACTCGACCTCTATGTCCAAGCGTGACACAAAGTCACAAGGGGTAAGAGGGAAATGCTCTCTTTAAGCAGACAATACCTATGATATAACTGGTTGAGCACAAAGATGGGTCGTTACATATACTCTATTTTATTAGGCCTTTGATTCTTGAGCATTTCATTGACCGCCTATCCGGAGTTAGATTTTCTCTTTATATAGCCATCCCTCTCGTGCTCTCACGAATGGACAAACATAATTCTCAATTTAAAAATCGACTTTTTTTCCATACGACGTGTTAGATATGTTTCTTAGGATTTAGGTTAGCTTATAACTGAATGTAGGGGTCTCAAAGTGATGATTGTTGCCATGGAGAGATGTGGGAATCCACCATCACTTTGGTTGATGTTTTTAATGATGATAGCCTTTGCTTCCTAAGTGTATGCCTAGTTAGTTTTCCACATTCAGTAGGGTGTTCCGGTAATGCTCGAACTCTTCTTTTCGACCGGCATACCTATGTCGTGTGGGTATGAAATAGGGGTGGACTCAGCCAGGGTGGAACTTGTTGGAGTTTGGATGCTGCCATTGTTGCAGAGTACTTGAGCATTTCATTGACCGCCTATCCGGAGTTAGATTTTCTCTTTATATAGCCATCCCTCTCGTGCTCTCACGAATGGACAAACATAATTCTCAATTTAAAAATCGACTTTTTTTCCATACGACGTGTTAGATATGTTTCTTAGGATTTAGGTTAGCTTATAACTGAATGTAGGGGTCTCAAAGTGATGATTGTTGCCATGGAGAGATGTGGGAATCCACCATCACTTTGGTTGATGTTTTTAATGATGATAGCCTTTGCTTCCTAAGTGTATGCCTAGTTAGTTTTCCACATTCAGTAGGGTGTTCCGGTAATGCTCGAACTCTTCTTTTCGACCGGCATACCTATGTCGTGTGGGTATGAAATAGGGGTGGACTCAGCCAGGGTGGAACTTGTTGGAGTTTGGATGCTGCCATTGTTGCAGAGTGCAGACGGCCACAAAGCTTTAAGGGATTAGGGAGGGAGGAAAGAGTTCGTTGGACTTGGACCTTTTTTTGGAAAAATAAAATAAAAATTGGACCTTTAGTTTTGGTCCTTTAAAAAAAAAAAAATATCCACGACCACTGCTGCTTTATTTCCACTAAGAGCAAATTATACAAACCTCCCATGAGGTTTATTATTTCTTAAATATGCTTTTTGGTTATTTTGATCTAGATAAAACCATTTTAGTTAAAAAATAATAATAATACCGTGGTAAATATTGTTACAAAATTTAAAAAAATTTAAAATGTGATTTTTTTTTTTGGCCAAAATGATTAAAAGATAATTATAAAATCAATATAAATAAATGTTTTAGAACAATTTAATATCATTTTCTAGAATTTTTATTTTTTTAAACTCGTGACATTTATACTATATGAAATTTTGAAAATTAAACTAATAATATCATAACAATAAAAATGCAAAAATGCTGGCATCAAAAGTTTATAGCTTAGATTTCTTTCTAGTTCATTTTCGTATTAAATATTTTTGATTAATTTTAGTTTCTTCATTTTTCAAAATAGTTATACAAAAATCTAAACGAAAAAAGATTTTTAATAAATTCTAAAACAATTTATTTTTGTTCTAAATTAAAATTAAAAAAAAAAAAAAGATAACAAATTGAAGTTAATTTTTTACATGTGAATTTTTGGGAGAAAAAATAAATGAAGTTTCAAAGACGTGCCCACATATCCGTGTCGTAAATTTAGACTCTTTTTTGCCATGTCTTCATATCCTACATTTTAGAATATAAAAAAATTCGACACTTAGATAAGTACTCGATACCCATGCCCGAGTCCGAACATCATAGGGGTGTTCTTTAATTTAACCCTTTTTTTTGCTTTTGTTTTTCTTTTTTCAATAGAGAGTATATGGCATACATCAAAGACAGAAGCATAATATTTTACCCTTGGAGCTAAATCTAAAATTTTACCATAGGAACAAGGCTAGTTAAGACATATTCTTTAAAACTTTTACCAAGATATTGAAGATTGTACCTAGCTATTGGATTTGGATCTCTACTCTGATCATTTGAAGAAATCATTCACGACTATTCTTCACTAGTATTCTCATTGAACTGATGACACCATAACGAAATCATACTTACATAGAATGATTCTTGTGAATAAATCTGAAAATAACTATTGGAATTCCTTTTTTACTTTTTTGTACGATGCTTTATTCACTTTGTTGGCTGATTTTATGTCATGATCTTGTCTTGCATGTCATATATAGGGATGACAAAAAACCTGACAAACCCGATACCGGCGATGCCCCGCCCCTAAGGGGGCTGGGATTACCCGCTTAATCGAGTATTCGGGTCGGGGACAGGGAGGTAATGGGTACCCTGCCCCATTTAAATTTTTTTTTTTTTATATTTAGATAGAATTCAATACTTTAAATGGAAAGTTTCACGAAATTTCATTAGTTCTAATAAAAAATGGCAACTAAGATTATCTAGAAAATATGACAAATAATAAAAGTCTTAATTTACCAAATATATTTGAATAATTTAACTTCTAAAAATAAATAAATAATTTAAAAATATATTATTATCTCACTTTATGAATGGGGGTAATAAAATGAATTTTTTTTTTTTTTTAAAAGGGTACTAAACGGGTCAAGGGCCCCGCCCCGCCTTAAGAGGGTAACGGGGCGGGTATGGTGTGAGAAATTACCTCGCAGGGAGGGGGACGGGGGAGGCCACCCCGCCCCGTCGCCAACCCTAGTCATATAATGCTTGTTCAATGGTTTGTTCATTGTTTGACTTTAATTTGTCTTGGCAATTGGAGTTCTGAAATGTCTTGTGTATTGATCTTTGTCTACCTATAGTCTATAGGTCTTTGAAGTTCAACTGAAGGATTAGAATGTTTTCTTATGTGTCCTGGCAATTGGAGGTCTGAAGAAGTCACATGTATTATCTTTCTCTACCTTATTTCATTTGAAGATCGACTGAAGGATTGTAATGTTTTCTTATGTGCAGTAAGCATGATGAGCATTAAGGATTGGGTTTTATCTCAATTAGTATCCACGTCACTATCTTCATCGAGACCACTGTCAGCATCAGATAGCGTTTTGTACGAGGAACCACAAAATGTAGAGTTTGACAACCAAGGTATCACCTTTTCTCGTCATTTTATTTTTATGGGTGTGGTGAGTGTGAAAATGGGAACCCAGCGTTTATGAACTTTTTTACATGCTCTCTTGCCCCTTTTCTTGCTGTCATTGTTTGATTTACTTAAAAGAGTGATTATAGTGGAAGTGTAAAGTACTAAAATTTATATGACCAGGTTAATATATAAAGATTTCCTTTTGTACTAGATTTTTGTGTCCTTTTGGTCATAGATGAGGTTGTATAACTAGATTGGGGTTTATCGTCAGAAGCAGCAAGCAATTTGCAGTTACTTTGGAGTTATTCCACCACTACTCGTTTCCTTGTGAGCTTGAGTACCACAAAACTTTCTTGTATTGTTTACTCTTTTGAGAACTATAACAAGTTCATCTTTCTTAAAAGAGTTATTTTTTGTAAAATCTAAATAAAACTCAGTGATTTAAAATCGATACATCAACACCTGGGCATTTCCCTTGTTTATTATATATAAAGTGGATAAGGCACACCCTCTGATTAGCACACTAGCAATAAAATCAAACTATCGAACACTACTTGCCTATTTAATATTTGCAGGGCAAACCACCAAAGCACATACAGTTGCCAAGTCCTTTCAGTTCTGGGAAAACCGTGTGACTAAGACCAAAAGTATGCAAACACTTTATTCAAAAATAAGTCTTTATATAAAATCACAGTCATATATATTTCACACTTCTTCTAAAATCTCTCTTCGAGATTAAACAATGACAGCAAACGTGTAAATAAAGTTCATCCAATGGCCAACAGGGACAATTATCCCTGATGTGGTACTATAATTTATTTAAGATTTGATATTGATGATCATTGATCAACTCTATGGGTCTAAGGACTGTCTTGTGTGCTTGTGTTTGTGCGTGATGCATCCAATGCACTCTGAAGAGGGGAGAGGAGTTTGACAAAAGGTTGTATTAATGATCATTGATCAACTCTATGGGTCTAAGGGCTTTTTTGTGTTTGTGTTTGTGTTTGTGCGTGTTGCATCCAAAAGGTTAGTTCTCATCTGACATGAACCCTGTGTACTACTTGAAATGATAGTTCTATCTTAGTTTTTTATGTGAAGAAAAAAACAAATTAGTTTCCATCTTATTGTCATCAGCTGAAATAGATCGCCGATCTGTTTTGGTTTAACTGTATACGTACCCTTATGTATTTTTTCTCCAATAAATAAATGACTTTTTACCTGTCAGATTGTATGATCTTTTACTTAATCTCTTTCTTATACTTACGGTGAAGGGCTGATGCTTGGCTTACAATTGGTTTTCTGCAAGTCTGCTGATGAATTTGCTAAAAATATAATTGAAATTTCTATTGATTCTTAGATCAATGACTGTTAATCAAAGCTGAAACTTTTACCTACTTTTTATTTTACATGTCAGGTTTGGGTCTCATTACCACCAACTTGACTGCTGCGCCAGATTCTGGCGAGACGTCTTGCTCATCTAATGATAATCGGACAAATCAGAGTTTCTCGTCTCACCGCGTGGAAAATCCTTCTGTGTCTAGTAGTAGCATTGAGAAGAAATTGGATCCTATGGCGAAGGTTGAAGGTCTACAAATTAATTTTTTGCGTCTCCTTCAACGCCTTGGCTTGTCTCAAGATAATCTTATGGTGGCAAAGGTTTTATATCGGATTCACCTAGCAACTTTGGTACGAGTAGGGGAATCAGATTTGAAAAGAACTAATCTCAGAATTGATAGAGCTCGAGCAACGGCTGCAGAACAAGAAGCAGCTGGTCTACCTGAACTGGACTTTGCACTTAGAATACTTGTTTTGGGTAAAACTGGTGTTGGCAAGAGTTCAACAATAAATTCCATATTTGGTAATACAAAGGTAACAACTGATGCGTTTCATCCTTCTACTGATCAAGTTCAAGAGGTTGTGGGAAGTGTGAATGGTCTTAAAATATCTTTTATTGATACTCCTGGCCTGTTACCTTCCTCAACAAAGAGCGCCAGGAGAAACAAGAAAATCTTGAGCTCTGTGAAGCGATTTGTTAAAAAATCACGTCCGGATGTAATCCTGTATTTTGAGCGCCTTGACATGATCAATCCGGGTTATTGTGATTTTCCATTGTTGAAGCTGATAACTGACCTCCTTGGCCCTGAACTCTGGTTCAACACAATCCTTGTCATGACTCATTCTTCTTCTGCACTTCCTGAAGATCCAGATGGTTATCCTGTAAGCTATAATTCTTATGTCACTTACTGCACTGATCTGATGCGACACTACATTCACCAGGCAATATTGGATACGAAGCTTGAAAACCCTGTAGTTTTGGTGGAGAATGATCCCCACTGTAAGACAGATAACAGGGGGAGAAAGATTCTTCCAAATGGCCAGTTATGGACGTCCCAGTTCTTGTTAATATGCATATGCACCAAAATTCTTGGTGATGTCAATACTCTTTTGGGATTTGAAGACAGTGTACAATTGGGGCCTTTAAGGAATGCCCGATTGCCTTCTTTACCTCATCTTCTCTCATCTTTTCTTAAACATTGTATTCAATTGAACCCAAATGCAGCAAATGACAAAATCGATGAACTCCCTCTTACTTACATGGATGAAGAAGATGAATATGATCAATTGCCTCCTATTCGAATTCTGACTAAAGCTCAGTTCGAGAAATTGACCAAGTCGCAAAAGAAAGCTTATCTTGATGAGCTGGATTACAGGGAGACCCTTTATTTAAAGAAACAGCTGAAACAAGAATTTCTTCAAAAAAATGAAAACAAAGAAAATGTTGGTGTGGCCTCTGATGACAGTAGTGAGAACCAGGAGGAGTCTCCAACAGCAGTTCTGTTACCAGACATGGCTGTCCCTCCAAGTTTCGACTCAGATTGTCCGGTGCATAGATTCCGCTGCCTTGTTACAGGTGATCAGTGGCTTGCAAGGCCGGTTCTTGATCCCCATGGATGGGATCATGATGTGGGATTTGATGGTATCAACCTCGAGACTGCTGCTAAAATAAAGGAAAATGTTGTTGCTTGTGTCACAGGACAAATGAGCAAGGACAAGCAAGATTTCAGTATTCAGTCAGAATCAACTGCAGCTTTTATTGATCCTAGAGGCTCAATTTACAGTGTGGGTCTTGATGTTCAATCTGCTGGGAAAGAATTGGTCTGCACAATTCGCAGCAACGCAAAACTGAAAAACTTGAAGAACAATGTTACTGAATGTGGTGTTTCAGTGACATCTTCTGCTGATAAATATTATTTTGGTACTAAAATAGAGGACAGCTTCTCAATAGGGAGGCGACTGGGATTTGCAATAGATGCTGGACGGATGGGAGGAAATGGACAAGTGGCTTATGGTGGAAGTGTCAAAACTACTTTAAGAGGGAAAGACTACCCTGTGAGAAACGAGGAGGTCAGTCTCTCGATGACATTCCTCTCATTTAACAAAGAGACAGTTTTGGGTGGCAATTTACAGTCTCACTTCAGATTGAGCCGATGTACAACAATGTCACTGAATGCCAATTTGAATAGCCGAAACATGGGCCAGGTTTCTATAAAGGTCAATAGCTCTGAGCACGTGCAAATAGGTTTGGTTGCTGTTGTCTCCATTTTGAGAGCCCTTTTGCGGAAAAAGCCTGATGATGATCTTCGAAGTAGAAAAGCTCTTGAAACATGATTTTTTTTTTCCATTTCATTTCACCGTGTTCACTTTTCAAAATTGGAGAAATTCTGGGGCCTTGAAATCTGCACTTGAAACCGGAATACAAATTTACACTGCAACGTGAGGAAGACTATCCATGAAGCAGATAGTGAAAGATTTCATGAATGCCATTCAGGACTCAACACTGCAGAATAGGAGGTAACTCTTTCATGTCAATTCTTGATTTGGTAACTTTGTATGCTAGACAATGATCATATAGTACATTTTCTAGTGGGCTTTTAATGGCCAAAGAGATTTGTATTAGGTGTTCTGAAGTGACAAAAATGTGAGGCCATAGAAAATACTCCTGTTATTTTTGTTATATTGAGGATTAAATTGGAAAAGATTAGAAAGTTTACTTTTAATAAAGAAAATGTTTTGGTGTTTGATGTTCTTGGATTGAATGATGTTCGTAATATATTTTTTACTGATGCCATTTTCCGTCGAAAATATCTGAATTCGTCTTCACGAGGAGGTGATAGACGAAACTGGGCAACCCGGGTTGCCCCTGGTTGGTCCACTAAAACCCGGCCGGTAACTTCATTAATTTAAGAAACAGTTCTATGAAATGAATAACTGGAAAAATACTATGAAGGATATGGATAATTGTATAGGATTTCATCTAAAATATGAGGTATTCTTTGATTCAATCATTGTATTATTGCAGGAGAGAATACATGTTCATAAATAATGAAAAATCCTATATAAATTTTAAACTTCTATGTCGATGTTTATATTTGATTATGAAAAAACGATCGATGAACGATTTCATGAGAGTTAGTTACTTGACTTATGAGTTAAATTCAATTTTATTAAGTTGAGGTTGAATTTCCAATTTAGTTATTAAAAATTATAATGTGATAGAAATGAATAGTGGATAAGTGGGTGGTAGTTGTCGAAATGTGTGTTTAAAAAGTAAAGTTTTAATTTTGAAAAATAAATTATAAATTACTTTTAAATTTCTCAAACATAGGCTTAAAATGGTGTTCATTAGTTAGGTATAGAAGTTTTGCAATACGATTAAAGCCATTTGTGAGGGAAGCTAAATTTATTTTTTTTCCTTGCCAAAAAGTATAGTTAAAAATTAGAGTAATGTTATTCATACCCAGTGGGGATAAAAACACAGTCTAGGTGGTTTTAAATGATAGGTTAAATGAAATGTGAAATTAAATGACTTATTTAATTTCACCTATCATTTAATGCCCCATTAACGTCACCCAGACTGTGTTTTCATCCCCAGTGGGGATGAATAGCATTACTCTAAAAATTATGGGTGATGCTACACGTGTCCACCCCTCACATGGAGGGGGACCCACTTCGGATAAATTATATTTATTTGAGTGGGTCCCCCTCCATGTAATGGGGTGGACACCGTTATGGACACCTCATTATGTACAAGTAGTATATTTCAAAAATTATATAGGAATTTAGTAAATTAATGTTTTGAATAGTGATTTATTATTATGTTTTAAGAATATATGGTTAAAATGTAGGAAAATTTTTTAAGTTTACGTGTAAACTATTTTACTGTATAAATATATAATTAAAATGAGTACGATAATTAAAAAGTTTTAAAATAATGATTGTAGAAGCGAAAATAGATTTGGATACGAAATCTAACCAATTAATAATTGAAATGATAATGTCCGTCTTGTTTGCAGAGGCACGTGTTCCAGTAGCTAAGAAGGCATGAGGCAATTATTTGTTTGTTTTGTTTTGATTTGACATAAATAAATAAAATACTTTTTAAAGAAAGATATATCCTTAAAATACATTTTATTTACTATCGAATACTATTTAAAGAGATTAATTACAATGTTTTAAGAAAAAAAATGTTATTACCAAATAAAACAAAACATGTCTCATTTTCTAGAATCGAATTGCGTGCTTAAATTCTCCCTTTTGTTCTTTTTGACTTTTTGAAAATTATTTATGTTTTATTTCTTGCATAATCAACTTCTTGGATATATGGCTGTAAGTTTTCTCCATTCGGAAAATTTTGTTGAAGGAAGTCGTCGAAATTTTTTTAGTTCTACACTGAATTTTTTGAGAGATAACAAATCTTTATGATTTAAATCATTTATAAACAATTTTCAAATATATTTTAAAGAAAGGCTGTCGACCTACGTGTCATTTATGTTTATCGTTAATTAAAAATTAATATTTTAAATTTTTTTTTTTTTTTTTTTAATTTGATAAGTGATTTTTGAATTATTGCTGACAAGATCATTAAAGGAAGGAAGGTAGGACATTCCATTCACTATGGCAAATGCATAAACAAACTAAAAAAATTTGAAGAGGCAGTGCCATAAATGATGATTGTTAAAAGTGTAGCATAAGAAATTCAATAAAATAAAGATACGATATATATATATACACACTAGGTGCAAGCAACGTGCAATGCACGTTTGCCTAGTTTATATTTAATAGTTTTGTTTAAGAATTAATTTGTTATTAATAAAGATGTAATTTTTTTGGTTAATTAAATAATTAATGATGTAATGTTTATGTAATTGATAAATA
>CAIGRT010182969.1:0-16048 GCA_903798405.1 Fraxinus platypoda
ACACACATATGATTATAGAAGAAAGTAGAAATTTCATATAAAAAGTAAATATTTAAATATAAAATACAATATTAGGAAAAAATATAATATTAGATCAAGTATGGCAAATAGTAAAATATCAAAGATCAAATTATAATAGATATGTTAAAAATTCAGAACGTAGAAAAGACTATAAATGTTATATTTGTGGAGATTCTAGACATTTTGCTAATAAAAGCTCTAATAAAAATAGAAATAGAAATTGTAAATAAATCTATGATAATTGAAAAAATACAATGTAATATTATAGAATTACATGATAATGAAATTTTTAGTTCAGTATATAGTATTCATATAGATGGAGAATTAGACAATTTAGAAATAAATAGTTCTGAAGAGAGTAGTAATAAGATTTTAGAATAATTAGAATTTTCAATTCTTGATATAAAAATGATGAATACAAAACAAGAATGTATACATAAATAGATTAGAGGACAATGGTCTATAATGGATAGATGTAGTTATGTAAAATATATTCAAGACATAAAAATAAAAATCAATGTAAAAATTGTTTATAAAATACAATGTAATAATTGCTTAGGAATTAAAGAAGCAAGTTTATAATAAAATAAAGACTATAGAGAATTATAGAAAGATTAGAAGAAAGAATTATTAATAAAAATAATAAAATAGATAAAATATATGAAACATTAGGAGAAATACAATATAAAATTTGAAATTTAGAAATAAAAGAAAAAAATATATAAATAATTACACAGAAAATAATTATATGGAAACAAAAAATAAAAAAAAGTAATATTTCAAATATTTAGCTGGTCTATTCCATCTTAGCGTCCGCCCGCCCGCCCGCCCGCCACAAAGTCTATGCAAAGGATTGCATATGAAAAATATTGAAACCGTACTTTCCAATAGTATCGCGACTTTTGTATTTGCTTCTCTTGATGGTTGGTCAAATAATAAAAATGTTGCATTTTCCGGTACATCATTATGGATTGGTTTAGTCTTACCTTCTCGTTAGAATTCAAAGTGGATGTTCTTCCACGAATCTTAGTAATCACTTGTTCTGATACTACATATTGATCTTTTTGAATTAAAAGAAAACTTTTGGATGGAATATTTACATTATGTAGAATATCTACACACTCTTTTACTCTTAAAAAATCGAATAAGATTTCTGAAGTAATGTATAATAATAGCAACTTACAATTTACATTTAAAGGGTAGTGTCTGGGGGTGGGACACAATGGAAGATGATCCTATGGCTCCTCTTACAGTTACAACTACCTACTCTTCNTGAAGTAATGTATAATAATAGCAACTTACAATTTACATTTAAAGGGTAGTGTCTGGGGGTGGGACACAATGGAAGATGATCCTATGGCTCCTCTTACAGTTACAACTACCTACTCTTCTGCAAGTAAGTTCTTCTACCTAAGTGTCTGAAGTTAACAATGGGTTTTTATCACTCAATACTTCCTTTGTTTGTAGGCTCGTTGCTGATGTGTGAGATTTCTACTAAGCAATGGGATATTATTAGCTACATCTATAAGCAACCACCTTAAGACCAGAGCTACAACGAACTGATTGACAAGAACACACACTTTAACCTAAACGGACAGATGGCATCCCAGGGCGAGTTGTCTGCACTTTCAATTCCATCAATAGCTTACTTGAACGTACTAACACTCTTTTACAGATAATTTTCTGAAGAATAAACCATTAAGACCAAATTTTACCACGATCTGCTGAAGCTTGGCTGAGGTAAGGGCCTTGAAGACTAGTTCAACTGCGTATAAGAAGCAGGCAGAAAAATTGAACCTTCTGAGCAAAAGGCAGTCACCTGTGGAGGAAGACGAGGTGGAATTCGCCAATAAAGAAGAGAAAGGTAGGCCCATCTGGGTCATCATCCTCGATTGCAACTGTGGATAAACCACCCCCACTTCCTATTATCCCTATTGGGTGGTTAAGGAAACTACCTTCGAGGCATCTGTGGGCATGGTGATGAAGAGAACTGCCCCGTCAGATCTTGCCGACCAACCAGTAAAATCGCTTCGAAAAAGGTCGAAGAAACTTGTGAATTCCCCTCATCGTAACAAGGTATCTGACTTCCTTGGGAGCAAGGAAGATGAGCTCTCGAGAGAGTCCTGGAGAAGTTACCTCCCGAAACCGCCTCTACTACATGGGTTCATAATAAATTCTGGACTGAGGAATGACAGGATCACGTCACCTCTTATGAGGATAAGGATTTACTGGCTGCCAACAATGCTTGTTTGGCCCGCGTGTTGAGTAATGGCACTGCGGCGAAGGATTTGATTCGGAGTCTCTACCAATGAAATGAGGAATTGAGCCAAAGGTTAGAGGCATCTAAGAAATGGGAAGAAGAGGTTAGAAAAGCCAAAAATGAAGCGAAAGAGGTTGAAATGAAAAGAACTGGGTAGAGGTAAAATTGGATGCTGTTGAAATACAAGTGAACCAACTGAAGAATGAACTTCATAAGTCCATTTCTCAAGTGGCAGCACTGACTAAGCGGATTGACCAATCCAATGAACATCAACGGATCCCATCTGAGGCGTTGGAGGGGGTTAACAGGGATAAAGCCGAGTTGAGGATGTTAACTGAAGCCCAAAAGGAGGAGATAAAATCTCTGAAGGCTAAAGTGAAGACAGCGGGCCAGGTGTCAGTGAAGAACTACATCGACAAGTTCGATCAAACGAAGTAGTATGATGACTTCGCCAACTATTGGGCTTCATGGAGTGCCCAGCAAATGCTAGCTCGCCTAAGGGAGGTTCATCCACAACCAGACATTAGCTTCCTTGAGCATGAGTTCAGTGGACCTACTGGAGGTCATCCTTACGTCTAAGCCAAAGAGGAAGAAGCCCTTCAAGAAGAAATGAGGGGTGAGCCCATTGTGAGCCCATTACATGATCCTTGATCATGTAATGGCTTCGACCATAATGAATTTTAATGAACGTAGTCACATCTTTTTCTTAACAATTGAAACTTGTGTAATTACCTTACTTCAAATGAACGAAACATATAATCACCTCGCTCAAACAAATGAAATGTGTAAACACCTCGCCCAAATGAATGAACAAGTATAGATACCTCGTTCAAATGTATGAACAAATGTGAACACCTCTCTTAAACGAATGAAATTTAAGTGTAAACCCCTCGCTTAAATGAATGGAACTTAAGTGTAAACCCTCGCTTAAACGAATGGAATTTAAGTGTGAACACCTTGCTTAAACAAATGGACAAGTGTAAATACCTTGCTTAAATGTATGAACAAGGGGACATCCTTGACATAGGTGGCCCCATGGGAGGCATCAGCACCTCTTCAAGGGCATTCTTTGCGGTGGATAGTGCATGTGTAGAGAGCATCACTTTCAAAGGGCAAATGAGGCGACCTCGGTGGTGGCGTTACGTACCTCTCCTAACGAAGTGGTCATCCTTGACAGCGCGACCCCGTGAAAGGCATTGCGTACCTCTTCAAGGGCTTTTTCACCGTGGATAGTACCTTCGTCGAGAGCATCACTTTCGAAGTGCAAATGAAGCTACCCTAGTGGGGACATCACGCGCCTCTCCTAACAAAGTGGACATCCTTGACAGAGGTGGCCCCATGGGAGGCATCACACACCTCTTTAAGGGCGTTTTCCATGGTGGATGGTGCATCAATGGAGATCATTACTTTCGAAGGTCAAATGAGGCGGGCCCAGTGGTGGCGTCACGCGCTTCTCCAAATGAAGTGGACATCCTTGACAGAGGTGGCCTCGTGGGAGGCAACACTCCAAGAAAAATAGTGAAGGGACAACTAATTCATTCCATTAACAAAACTATTTACGTGGCTAAAGTTACACTTTGTTTTGAAAGTTTCTCTACTGGTAATATCTTCTCAAATGCTTAATGTTCCAAGGATGAGACATCAATTTTCCTCCAAGCTTTCAATCCTATAGGTGCATGGTCGCACCTCTCCCGTAATGTGATAAGGGCCTTCCCAACTAGGCCCCAATGTTACTGTTTCTGGCTCCTTCGAGGATAGGAAAACTTTCCACTATACTAAATCACCTATGCGAAAGGTAATTTTTTGCGGTGGTATGTGATGAGCTTAACTTGAGAATCTTTCCTCTTTTCTTCATGGAATTCAAGCTCATACCTCATTAGTTCATCATTAGTCATTTCATTAAAGTGGATACGACGAGGCGAAGGTACTCCACCTCTAGTAGGCTCATAGCCTCGGCTCCGTAATTCATGGAAAATGAAGTTTCTCCAATTGCAGTTCTGCTAGTGGTGCGTATGGCCTAGAGAACTTGGGGGAGTTCATCAACCGAGGCCTCCTTCGAAACATCCAGTTTCCTTTTGAGGGTGTGTTTAATGGTTTTGTTGACCGTTTCGACCTATCTATTAGCTTGGGGATGATGAGGTGCTAAGAAATGTTTCTTAATTCTAAGCTCGTTACACAGATCCCTAAACTTCCCATTATCAAACTGTTTGCTATTATTTGACATGATAGAATGGGGAATGCTGAACTTGCATATGATATTCTTCCTAAGAAACTTGGAAGTGTTCACCTAAGTTATCTTAGCCAAGGGCTCCGCTTCAACCTATTTTGCAAAGTAATCGATCGTAGCTATGGTAAAGCAAGCATTTTCCCTTCCATGAAATCAACCCCCCATTTGGCGAACAAACACGGGCTCGATATTACCGTGAGTTCTTATGATGGTTGTCTTTGCACATTCGAGAAGCGCTGACACTTGTCACACTTACGCAGAAACTGTATTTAGTTCCTTTTTAGAAAGGTCAGTAGTACCCCAACCTAAGCACATTGTGTGCCCGTACTGGTCCTCCTGGATGATTACCACAAACTCTTTCATGGATTTCGCTTGGGATATAGTTCGGTTCTTCTCTCCTATGCACCTAAAGAAAGGGAATGAGAAACTCTATTTATATAGCACATCGTCTTGTATAACAAAATGAGCTGCCTTTCTCCTAAGCCCGTGAGCTTCAACTTTATCACTAGGTAGAGTTTGTTCTCTAAGGAAAGCAATAATAGGCTGCATCCATCCTGGGGGGCCCTCGATCCCCATCACTTCCTCTCCTTCCATGATTGAGGGTTCGACAATGTGCTCAATGGAAACCATTTTGAGAAGTTCGAAATCCTTACTACTAGCCAACGTTTCCAGAGCATCGACGTGGGTGTTCTCAAGACGGGGAATTTGTGTTAATTCTAATCTTTCAGAGTTGGGGAGAAAGTTCATGACCAATTTGAGGTATGCCGCTATGCTTTTGTCTCTAGCCAAAAATTTGCCATTGAATTGGCTTACCACCAATTGCGAGTCATTGCTGATAAGTAACCTTCTTAATTGTATTTCCTTCGCTAAGCAGAGGACGAATAGGAATGCCTAATATTCAGCCGCATTGTTTGATGCCTTGAACCTGAACCTCACAACACAATTGAGCCTATGACCTTCGGGGCTTTCCAACATTACTCCGGCTCCCGAACCGACTTTTCTCGATAATCTGTCAACAAAAAGATTCCAGGTTAGAGGTTCCCCCGGTTCCATATTTATTTCCATTTCAGGAACTTTAGCAAATTTAGCTACAAAGTCTGCGAGAGTGCGACCCTTAATCTAGGTCCTTGATTTGTAGATTATATCGAACTCACTAAGCTCGACTGCTCATTTTAACAACCTTTCTAAGGTGTCCGACTTCTGAAGGACTTGCTTAAGTGGGAAGTTCGTCAACACATTAATGCTAAGAGCTTGGAACTATGGTCTTAACTTTCGAGATGCAGTAATCAAAGAGAGGGTGAGCTTTTCCATGTCCTGGTAACACATTTTGCAAGTAGTAAGGCCTTGCTTATTTAATAAATCGGCAGTCAATTTGTGTTTTCTTGCATTATAAGAACCAAACTGACACGTCGTCGAATACAGCTAGATAGAGCAGCAAGGCTCGTCTGCCTTAGGTTTGGATATGAGGTGAATTTTCAGTGCCTGGAATGTTTCTTTACAGTCTAATGTCCACATAAAAATTTTTCCATTTTGAGAATCTTAAACAATGGAAAGCACTTGGTTGTGGCCTTGGAAATAAAGCGATTGAGTGCCGCTACTCTGCCAGTAAGTTTTTACACCTCCTTAGGCCTCTGTGGCGATCTCATTTCAATAAAAGCCTTGATTTTTTTTCTGGATTCGCCTCAATTTCTCTTTAATTCACAATGTACCCGAGGAATTTACCGGAAGCTATACCAAATGCGCATTGAGTAGATTTAACCTCAACTTATATCTTCTCATAATTTGGAATGCAGCATCTAAGTGCTTTACTTGATCCTTTGCTTGGAGGATTTTTACCAACACGTGGTCTCCATTCTCCTATCAATATAGTCAGCGAACATCTTATTCACCAACCTTTGGTAGGTGGCTCCAGCGTTCTTCAGTCCGAAGGGCATCATCCTATAACAATACAACCCCCTATCTGTAATAAAAGAGGTGTTGTCTTCGTCCACAAGGTGCATTGGAATCTGGTTATATCTTGAGTAAACATCCATAAAACTTAGTAGCTCGTGCCCTGCAGTTGAATCTACTAATTGGTCTATCCGAGAAAGAGAAAAATTATCCTTTGGGCAAGCTTGATTGAGGTTGGAGAAGTTGATGCATATTCTCCATTTGCCATTATGTTTCTTTACCAACACAGGATTGGATATCCACTTTGGATAGGTGGCCTCCCTAATAAACCATTGCTTATTAATTTCTCAACCTCCTTCTTCAAAGCCTCATACCTCTTCGCATTGAACGCCCTTTGTTCATGAAAATATGTTGAATTAAAATCGCTGCAAGTGTACAATTAGTTACAACTAATAAAGTGGACCTTTTGAGTCCAAATATCGTCCCACACGGATTGATTAGTTAAATTCTAATTCCCATGACCTTAATCGAAACAATAAAAATGAGAATGTTTGTTTTGATGAAATTATAACTAAATTACTGATAAATATGCAAGTATGAATGAATTAACTAACTGGATGCAAATTGACGATGAATGTAAATTTGAGTTTTCGAATGGATGATGAATGTACTAATATCACGAATCCCTATGTAATATGATTCTCAAAACCTAGTTCTACACCTTGACACACAATTGGAATATTGAAGAATCAATGCTCCTAAATTATTTAATAGTCTCTTTCGAGTGAAATTAAACCTATTCCAATATGTCACCCGACTATATCTCTATGACAGATGCAAACATACAAGAATGCATGAGATTTTATGAACAATTAACGATTCACATAGGGCATAGCGATATATTTCTATCCCCTATCGGACCCTATGATGATTTATATCACGTCGAACCTATTCCCTTTCTTTCGAATGCTTGAAACAAGCCACCAAACTCACACAATTACGTATGCAATAATTATGGAGAAAAAGAAATTCATATAAACTATTCAAATATCCCAAAATGTGTTTTTAATTGTCAAGAATGTAAAACTAAGAATTGAAATTCATAATACATAGTTCATCTAACCCTAGTACATAATGAATCTAGCCTAGCATAATGGAAGGAAGAAAATCAGAAAAATAATGAAGAAATGACATTACCCCAATTAATCTGGAATTGAATCTTCACTTCATGGTGTTGATCTTCACGTTCTTGCATTTTTTCTTCTCTCAAAAGTCTTCTCCAATCTCCCCCCAATCTTTCTGAACGGCTCTAGGGTTTAAATACACGACCTAAGATTTGTTTCAATGGTTGTTTCAATCAAAATAGGAAACCAGAATTTTCGCCAAAGTTTTATACTATGTGACCGTATAGTACTCTTCCATGCGGTAGCATAGAAGAGTTGGTCACCCTCATATTTTTTGCTGAATGGGTCTATGCGACCGCATAGACTAATAATCTTCCAACATGTGGCAATTTGGTCCTTGAACTTCATTTTGCCTTCCTCAACCTCTTTTCCAACTTCTTTTTCCTCCAAAGTGTTATTCAAATGCTCAATTAGTTCTTACCATTCTCACATATTTAGTTTCTCCTCTGGATCACCTTTTGGTTATTTGCACATTAGTCCCTGAACTTTTATTTTCTTTTATTTTAGTCCTTTTTTCATTGTTTTCCCTAATGTTCGCCATATCCATCATTGTTATCTTGTAAAACACAAATTACATCAAATTAAGTTGTATTCCACATATTTATTTACAATTATCTATGTTTGTGGCCTAAACTAAGTGTGTAAAATGCACTTATCACCCTTTTCTTCTGCTAGTGCGGGATTTGGTTCGGATCAACCCTTAGGTGGTGGTAGCTGACCTTTGGGTCTATTCCTATCATATCCTTATGTTTCCATGTGAAGATGTTTGAGTTCTTGCGCAAGAAGTTCCTCAGCTCCTCATTCGCTTCATCTTTCAAATCTCTTCCTATTTGCAAAGTTTTAATGGTATCTTGAGGGTCCACAAGAAAAATATCTAGCTCCTCTGTTGGGGTAGTTTGCAGTTCTAACTCAATGATTCAGGGGTCCAACTCGTCCAAAACTACCTATTTAGAAATGCCCTTTCCAAGAGCTTCTACCATCTCGACATTTTCTCTTTGAGCAGATGTCCACCTCCTTCAAGGCGTCGACCATTTCGATATCAAAAGTACCATGTTAACTCCCTAAGGTCCAGCCTTTCTCAGAGAGTTAAGATAACATTCCCTTGACCCCATTTGATCACTCTGGACAGTAGTTATTCCCTATTCGATAGGGAACTTCATGCACAAATGATGGATGGAGGTCACAACCCACAACTCATTTAAGGTCGACCTCCTTAATATTCCATGGTACGCAGACCGATGGCTGACCACCAAGAATTCCATGAAGTGGTGAGCTACAAGAGGTGGCGTCCCCATTTCGACAGCTATGGAGATGCTTCCTCTCGGAACAATGCTATCTCTAGTGAATCCATACAGAGGGGAAGTCATAAGAGTAATTTCGTGATCCACCACCATCTTATCATAGGCGGAACCAAACAAAATATTCACTGAACTACCATTTTCAACAAGCACGCGCTTTAGTCCGTTTCGAGCCACTACGGCTCTTACTACTAACGCGTCACAGTAAGGATAGTGTATGCCCGTCATATCTTCTTGAGTAAATGTAATGTCCTCTACAGGTCTCGCCCTTTGGGGCTGGTTCACTATATAGCTAGCTATGGGTGGATCCTTAGCCTTTCTAGTATAAATCTTTTGTGCGTTTTGAGATATGCCTCATATATGCGGTCCTCCAATAATTGTGTCGATCTCTCAAACGGGCGTATTCTCAGTTGCAATGGAAAGATCCCTCCTAGATCGTTGTCCACTCCTAAGTCTATCCTGATTGTCATTTACGTCATGTCATGGTGAATGTCACCTCGTCTCACATCTCCTAGGCGAGTTCGGCATTGGAGCTCCATCCTAAAGATGACCCTCCATCCTTTATTGCGGGGATTACTTCTTTTCGTGGATCGAGGGACTTCCTAGAAACGGTGGAAAGTTCAATATGTCGCACCTCCTCGGGGAGCCTATTTCTAAGTCCTCCGTCCCTTTCTCTATACGTTGGGTTAGAGGATCTCTTAGGTATTTTGGCTCTAGCGTTGCCACTAGACCCAACATTTTCATAAGCCAATGTAGGTACAACATCCAGAGTCGCGGTGGCCAACGTTTGTCCCGAAGTGGGAGCTACAATGTGCTCAAATTGAGTCCATTGCTGGTTTAGCAAATGTGACGTGGGCCCCTCCCCATCTACCTTTGGGTGGGAAGGAGTCCTTGTGCTGCCCTGTTACGATGATTGATCATCTCTTCATTGTTAATCTCAACTCTCATCATCCCTGTGCTGCCCTGTTTTTACTTCGGACGTCTCTCCAAAATAGTGTGTTCATGATCAGTCCTCATTTTAGAGTTGGGAAGGCTTCTTTGTCCATTACTTGCTTCTTTTTTCCCCTGATTGCCTCATATCTTGGAGGCGCTGGATCGGTGCATCTTTCTCTTGTTTAGACAAATATTGGTTCAATAATGCCTTTTTGAGGTCAAGTTAGCTCCTGATTCTAAGCGATGTCAACCTACCATACCACAATTCGGCTGCTCCACCCAGGGTTAAGTGAAAGGTTCTGCACTTCAAAGCTAGTGATGTACCTTAGAGACTCATCTATATTTTATATTTACTAAGGTATTTCTCAGGGTTGCCTTTTCCCTTATACTTAGGAATTTCAGGGGGCGCGAAATTATGAGGTATGGGAAAACTGCAAAGTTCTTTGGAGAAGGGGAGGTTGTCATCATCATCGTCAAGCTCATAGGACCGACATGGTCTATCAGACTCATTTTCATCTGCTCAGTAACGAGGAGAGGATTGGAACTACTCTCCTTGATTTTCCTAGTTCATCAGGTTTTGCCTCTCTCGCCTGTTCTAAGGTGAAGGAGCCTGGGCTATTTGGCTTTGTGCTTGCTCTTGTGGTCGAGCTGTTTTATGGGCGAATTGATTCATTTTCTAGGCCTTCGTCCAATCCGATCAAACACACTCACAGACCTTTGAGGCTGCTCTTCATAGTCCGGGGACAAGTTGTCCCCTTCGACCTGAGCATCATTGGCAAGGCACCCGGAGGTGTAGTTGGAAGAGACATGTACCCCAACTTCCTTTCAACGGTGGCCTCTTTTCTATGCAGACGTGAATGGGTCTTTTGGCTCTGCCTTGCTTCCGCCTGGAGTTGGTTATAAGCTGATTGTGGGGTACCCTAAGGCATTTGGAAGTCTCTTTGATTTCGAACCTGCATGACCTCCTTCATGCATAGTATCATTTTGGGCTGCAATGCTTCTCATGTTGATAGCCATCTGAGCTACCTCAGTAGTTAACCGTGCAGCAATTCTCTCGCCTTTACAATAGTGGTGGTGAGGCATTTGGTGTGTGACATTGGTTCGGAGTATCTCTTCTTCAAAGACCTTCCTTACTGTCCTCAGATTTACATCTTCATTGCCTAAAGTCATTATTTTGGGCTTGCAAACTCTTTCTTCCAAGAAGTAATTAATGAAACTTCAAATTTTTTCTTTGCGGCCTTCATTTTCTTTACTCAAGATCAACTCCTTTTTCAAGGAGGGAGGCCAAGTGAATTTGGTAAGCTTTTTCTTTACGGAGATACTCGTAGTTATTGTAACGATTTTCAACAGACGACGCCAATCTGTTGACCTCAAAAAATGACTCAAACACATGGTCAATAGGATATAATTTTCACGTAAGCTCTTTTCTGCACGTGGTAACACACCGTTAGTCGCCTGTTGCCTTTTCCAGTGGGGATGAAAATAGCCGCGAGCACTCTAACGGTCAAGTTAGTGAATTGGTAAACCAAAATGAGGATATCTGGTGGTGGTGATGATCATCGGAACATGACTATCAAGATAAATGTGTGTGTACAAGGATAATGCAAAGAGCCTGTGTTATTTTATCTTCTCCCGAACAGTCCATTTGCCATAGCGTAAGTGTGAGTATTTATAGTGAAAGGAGGTAAGAGAAGAACTGTTGGATGTCAAGCATGTGACTTTGAATCTTGGACAGCTTGTCCTTTCATAAGTGTCAATCTGTCAATCCGTAAGCAGGTGATTTAATTAATGCTTATAGTTCGTGATTTGACATTTTGGAGTCTGCCATACCATGAATTAGTTTAAAGGATTTGATTCTTGAGATCTTTACATAAAAGATCTCTTAGTACATAGGGCGGAAGTGGACCGGTTTGCAGCAGGAATGGTAATCGCGTTTTGGGTCTCATCACTTCGGACTTGATTTCAGTTAGTAATATTGGTCAGTCAGTTAAAGGTGTGACGAAGTGTGCAGGCCTTAGCATCCGCCATGTGGCGGATGAATTCAGTTCGTCACCCACGTGGCAGATGAATTCAGTTCGTACATCCACATCATCTAGCACGTAGTGGATGACGTGGAAACCTGTAACAACCCTTATAATCTTCCTCACTAATTCAAGGCAACAGTGTATATGCAAAACATGAGGTGGTGTCATATGCCTTTTTTCTGGCATAGAAAACTAATAGACACCTAATGTTTGTGAGGTTGATAAATTCCACAACTTAGTAGTAATATCAACATGAAAGCCATAAATCGGAAACGAAAGTTGAATTAGTGGCCACGACAAACGATAGAAGGTAAATAGGAAATTCATAAGTCCACAATGGTTATGAAACTTTGTCCAGCTTCCACTCAAAATAGCATATAGTCTATGAATGATAGGTATTTGAAAAAGAAAGGAAATGTTATGTTTGATTTTCGTGCAACGGAGCAAATCATGGAGTTCGTTGTGTTTGATTCCCATAACACCCCAATGATTCTTCAGCTGGACGATATTCCAATTCTTACCAGCATTTTTGTTGAACAATACTACTATTTTGTCTCAACCTTGCCTCAAAAGCATTTTCTACTATAATGTCTTTCTGCCAGAACAGCTCATCCGTGGCTAAAAAAAAATTATACTCTCTGTCATTCCATTTTGCGATTTTTGTCCGATGGGTTCGGCTTGTGATTAGTTCGAACAGGTACCCTGAAGCTCATTTAGGTTTGATAGCCCAAGAATAACTAATCAAGATGGAGTGAATTGGTTTTTAAATTTTTTTTGAAGAATTACTCTAAATTCGTCCAAGTAAAGACTAAATAGATTAATTCAAATAATAAATGCAAATAAAAAACGATAAGTAAAAAGGACGAGAGGATACAAACGATATAATTTTGAAGGTTCGATCCAAAATAATAATTACTTCCTCCGTTACCAAGCTCTCCAGCATGAGTAAGGCCTTTTCACTATATTGATTTACTTATGGTGCAATCCAACCCTTTACATTGCTTTCAGCGACTTATAAACAAGGATCACAGATCCTTATACAAAATTGATCTTTACGGAACCTCAAGATGACCCACACAGTGATAGAATAACTGTTTTCGACACTTATCCAAAAATTCAAAAATGGGAACCTGGATCTGGATGAAAGATAATTTTTAGATGTATAGGTAGGTGCTTCTCAAATGTCCGATCAATTCTCCGAAATTTCAATTTGGGAACTCGAAAATTGATTTTAGCTATTTGCGTCAATAGGTACACGTGAAAACATGTGTGGTCCCACTGCTCAGTGGTTCCGGAATGAGAAAACGATAGGTTAAAGAATGGGAGGGTACTTTTGGAAATTGAATTACAAAACAAGGGTGAAATTGACCAATTTATCATTTTTGACAAATGTATCGTGCACGCCGAATTTTTTAACATTTAAATTGCCAGATTCAAATAGGAGCTTTGTTTATTGAAAGAATACATAAATTTAGAGCTTCTTGAGAATCTTCAAAGAATAGTTATTAAAGTTTGATCGGACCGATCAGTCCGGCTTTGTTGGCATTAATTGGTCTTTTGACTATTAAAGTCGAATCGGACCGGTCGATCTGGCTCTGTTGACATTAATTGGTCCATCGTCAAAGAACCCGATCAAGAACCGGTCAAACTGGTCCATAACCGTACGAACCAGGCAACTTGAGTACAAATCGGATCCGGTTCAATCTAAATCGGTTGTTACAAATTGGTTCATTTCAAAATTTAATATAACACTTGAACTGGGAGAGAATCGAACTGTTGCATCTTGTGGGGAAATATGAGAACCTTTACCACTATGGCAACTAGAGAATCTTTGTAATGAATTTTATATATATATATATATATATACACCAATAACCCAATGATTTGTCCAGGTCAACGATGGGGTCGGATATAATAATTATGCTTAAAAGAAAGACAGTTTAGACACAATCTATTTAATTTGTAATTTTGATAAAAAAAAATTGAATATATTTTTAAATACTAAAGATAAATAGTTAAATATTATAGTAGATTTTATTGCAAATCTAGGAGAAAGTTTGGAAATAAATATTTCAACAAATAACAGAAGAATATAAATAATATTAGTAAAATTAAATAAAAATATAATAACTTTAGAAAATAATTTAGAATATATTAAAAACTAATTAGTGAAATATTTAAGAACAAATTCTGTGACAAATGAAATAGATATCGTAATTCCCTTAGAAAATCTTTGAAACAAACTGAAAATTTATAAAAGTTTTGTAACAATCTACAACAGACCAACTTAGACAATTTAGAAAGTAGATTACTAACCTTGGAAAAAGATAATTCAATAAAACAAGACCTAGACAACTTAATAAATAAGTTAGAAAAATTATATCTAGGAAAAATAAAAGAATCTAGTAGATTTAAGAAAACTAAGGAAAATTGTAGTTAATGGATAAAGTAAAGCAAATTGTAGCTAGTAGTAGTAGAATAATAAGAAACTCGTTTATAAGCTCACTAATTAAGTAGAAAAATAGAATTAGAAACGAGATTAGAAGATTTAATAGAACTTGAAGAATAAATTGAAATTTTAAGACAAAATAAATTTTAAAAAGTAAAACCAATAGACATATATAAGAAAGGAAATATTTTTGCAAATCTTTAATATATCAATATTATGGAGAAAGATATGTTTCGTGACCAACAAGTATCTTTAGATCTGACAGAGAGAGAATTTTATTAAGAAATAGTTAATAAAAAATCTTCAAAAAACTCATTTAGGATAAATAATAGTATAAAGTAAAAGTCCTAAATAGAGAAAACTTAGAGGCTAAAGCATTAATATGTTTATATAAGGTTCTAAAATGTGTAATGTGTGGCAACGCGTTTCGATTGAGAATCAAGCATTACAAGAATGTGCGTGCATATGCGAAGATATACATAATTATGAGTTTTTCAATTTTTAATAGTATTTTTAATATTTTAAACTAATAAATAAATAAATAAATGCATTCTTTAAACTTTACACATATTCTTTAAATTTTCAATAAAAACAATATTGCTCAAAATCATAAATGCTATAATTACTTGGTAATCAATTCCTACATTTAGATTAGACACGAACATCAACTTAAAAAAATTCTAAAAGTTTTCTAAGTCTTTATCGAATTCTAATTCAAACTCCTCTTCATTAAGTAATCTTCTGTGACATATGTAAAATCATATTCATCGGGCTACTTTATTTTAATTTGAGAATTTCTATTACCTTTTATAAATGGTAGAATATCATTATTAACATCCTCTTCATTATCATAACCATTAACAGTTCATGATTGTTCATTACTAGCATCACTTGCCAGTAAAATTAGATAAAGACCGAAGAAATAGGAGGCTCGGGCTCGGTGTAGATAGTTTCAACCCTACAAAAAAATTGTTATGATTTTTTATTTTTTTTGAAAACTACATATTGTTGTATATAATCATGGGCTTGAGTGATTTGAGTTAATTTGATATTTGTTGGGCTCAATTTGCTTTCTTTAAGTTATAAAAATGTGTTTGGCTTTGTTAAGCTAAGTTTGACACAATTTTTAGCACAAATGCGTTTTTGACGTTTAAATATGCATATGTAGTCCACGAAATGGGTTGATTGCGCGAGCATACCCCATATGCGAAGCATTTCAAAAAAGCATTGAGCATATGCACCCGTTTTAGAACACTATGTTTATATGATAGCCCTGTTTGAGAGTTATTAATTTCTTTTAATGTATTATAGAATATTAGATTGGTGGAGAATATGTGGTTAAAAAGTAAGGAAACTTTATTAGTTTGTGTAGAATATTTGATTGTATGAATGCGTGATGGAGAATTGTACAATAGCAAATAATTTAAAATTTTAAAGAATGAAAAATAGGGGCGATATTAGATTCACGGACATACAACAAGAATTATTAGGAAGTATATAATTAAATATGAATATATTATTTAGTTAAAACAAAAAGGTTTTACAAAAGACATTAAAATAAGAATAAAAGTCCGAGGATATTAAATGAAAAAGACGATGAAGATAATCTATTAAATTGTAAAAAAATCTAAAGGAACACTTAATGTAAATAGCACTACTAATTACAAATTAGAAAGCAATCAAGTAATTACTATGTTAGGACAAAATGAATAAAAGTCATTATAGCAAAAAAAAAATTCTTCAAAAATAAATGCACGATTAG
>CAIGRT010182971.1:0-19600 GCA_903798405.1 Fraxinus platypoda
ATTTTTGTACCAATCTTGCTACTATAACTTGAAATGTGCCACCCAAGCCTATATTGTTAATCTAATTTCGTATTTTTTTCTTCTAATTGTGGTCTTGCAGTACACTAAAGTACCATACCACCCAAAAAGAAATCCAAAGTCACGGAGTCCTCTTCGTCCATCACTACTTATGATGAACGGCGGTTCGTAAGCGCCGAACCGAAAAAGAGGTATCGGTATTCGGTGGTACACCGAAATTGTATTCCGGAACGAGGATTTGACAATTTACTAATGGAACAAATTCAGGACTTAGGCTGGGAAATATTCGCTTCGCAACCTCAGGCGTGCTCCATCCCGTTGGTAAAGGAATTCTATGCTAACGCCAAGGAACATGAAGTCTTCAAAGTTTTCGTACGAGGACTTTGGGTCAAATTTGATAGTGTATCCATTAACAAATTCTACCACACGCCAGATATACCCAATGATGAATATTCGAGTTTACTAGATTAAGGTGTAGACCCGGATCTTTTGCTTCACACACTAGCTTTGGAAGGGACCGAATGGAAACGTAACGCTAGAACTGTGACGAACTTCCCCGCGGCCCGTTTGGAGCTTAATTGTAAAGTTTGGCATCACTTCATTTCTGCCAAACTCATCCCCAGCAGCAACCTCAGCGAGGTTACAAGAGAACCAGCCACCTTGAACTACGCAATCCAGATGGGACTTTCTATTAATGTAGGCAGAGTCATTCACCGCAGCATCTTGCGTATCTTAGCAGGGCCTATAGGCAATTTAGGACACCCATCTCTCATCCATGATCTATGTGTCCAAGCGGGTGTTGCCACACGAGAGTTTGACGAGGTTTTACATCCTAAACCACCATTCACGCGGGCTTTTCGGTCTAAGCAATCGGCACATCAATTCACAGCCAGTTCATCTCAAGCTTCCCAACCCACGGCCCCTACCCCTCCACCAACATAGCCCAGCGATCCTACATGAGAAATTCTTAGTCGGCTTCAGGCTATGGATTTGCGCATGACCCGTTGGCAGTCCAGCATGCAGGAACAATTTAACCAACTGCAGCATTCTATGTTTCAACATTCCAATACAAGAATGAATGCATCGCAGCCCTTTCTTCTTCACACCCAGACCTTGTGCTTCCTCCACCACCGCAGTTCCCAGATCACTCCCATCATTTAGCCCCATCGGCTGATGACGACGACATCTAATGTCCTCGCTAAGGTACCCTCTCTTTTATTTCATTCATTTTCACATTGGGGACAATGTGTCATTCGAGTTGGGAGGTGTATACTGTGTTTATGTTTATTCAGTTTAGCTATGTGTTATGTGTTTTAAAAAAAATTGCATACTTGTCTGGGCTGGATAACATTGTTAACTATGATACATGTGTTTGGATACATGGTTCGGGTATGAATTATGATGAGTTATGTGCTTGAATTAGAATTTACTTATCCTTGCAAACACTTGTGATATGTGAATACATGAATTGAGCATAATATTGGACATGAATAGGCCAATTCATAAATGATATAGGCAGAAATTAGTGACCTTAGAAGTTAAACCAAGACAACCTCCAAATGAAATAGTATTTCGCATCCCATCCCATATTGTTTGGATATTGGAACTGTGTAGGAAAGCATGGATATAGGTGTGGATTCCGTGTGTGCTAAAAGTTGTGTAGACTGTCAAGATCAAAATGATGAAAATTGAGTGAAAACCTTCAATTAGGGGTAGAATTTTCGAGAATGAGTGTTTAATAAGGGGTATTGCACTGATCAAATATTTTCCTGGATGACTATAATAATCTCATTGTGAAAATCTGTTCGTAGGCTTTATGACTCGAGTGATTAAGCCTGCAAAGGTTTACAACCTGATGCCCTAAAGTCATCTGACTCGGGAGTCATCGGCCTAAAGCTCGCTACAGGGTCATTTAGAAAGCTTAATAGATAGAGGTCCGCACAAAAGGAAAATCACAAAAAAAAAAAAAAAAATTGGAGAGAGACACCATATAACTTGATCAGCCCCAAACACTCATTTTAGAGGAAGAAACCTTTAACAAGAGGTTAGTAACTTAGTTGATTCTTGGAGGTTGAGGCAGTAAAAAAAAAGGGAAAATCCTCACTTATTGATCTGTTGAACTACATTAAGTGACAACTATCCGGACTAGAGAGAGTAAAGAGTAGTGTTAGCAACCCATAGATTTTACCTCGAAAAAAAAAGGAAAATGGAGTGAAAAGAAAATGAGTATGGGGGTGTACGAGTCCACGAGCGGAGTAAGGAAATAATTGACTTTCAAGGGCAGGGATTGAAGAAGCCTATGAATGTATAACATTGTTTTCTTAATTCCCTTTCACTCACGTGTTTTGCAATGGAAAAGGTGAGATTTAACCTCGGTACCATAACTGAGAAATGACTCAAGAATTCGATTTCATGCTCTCAACATTAATCCATGAAGATAATCTATCCAGCTGAATAGGAAATTTGAAGTCATGTCTTAGTATGTTTTAGTTAACTATTCTTGTGTGTTGTTTTGTGTTTGCTCGAGGACAAGCAAATAACTGAGTTTGGGAATATTTGATGAGTGTAATCACCTCATTAAATATGCATTCTCAAATCGTAGTTTTTAGTTTGATCTTGAGTACTTTTGAACGTTTAGCGTCTATTGGGTTGATACTTCCTCGATAGTATAAAGGAGCTTCTCTAGTACCTATTCAGTTTTGATTAGTGTAATTAACTCATTAAATATGCACTTTCAAAGCTTAGTTTTTAGTTTGATCTTGAGTACTTTTGAAATATTCTTGTGTGTTGTTTTGATGTTGTTTTGTAGCTAGACAAATTGAATCAAAATGGAGTGAATTGAAGCTTGGAATGGAGTGACGTGATGATCATAGATGGAGGCATGGTTTGGAGAAAAAAGAATGAGAAAAGAACGAGGTGGAAAAGAAGAAAACAAAGAAAGAAAAATAAAAAGAGGAGCCAAAAAAGAGTGGCGCAACTGAGATGCAGGCGCCGCAGCACCAGCATCAGAGAAGCTGGCGCCGCAGTGCCAGTCAAATGGCGCCACGGCGCTGTGCGCCGGGAGGAAATTCAAGAAAAGCGTTTTTTAAAGAAACCTGCAACCTAAAAGAACTATAAATACACTTTTTTAAGACCTCAAAGGGGTTCTTTTGACGGCTAGAAGGAGGAGAAAACAAAAGAGCAAAGTTCTTGAAGAAATCCATCGAAGAAGTGACGATTTACAGAATTTGGAGAAGAAATCAAGCGGCAAATAATAGTTTTCCTAAACTCTTTTCTCCTTTTTTTCGTATTAAATTCTATTTTTGAGGCTTGTTTGATTTAAGAACTATGCGCATTATAATTTTTACATATTTAATTCGGAATAGAGATATTGAGTTAGTATGTTTAGGTTGAAAAACATTGTCGATAGAACGATGAAATCACTCCCTAGAATTTCATAAATTGATTACTTCGTGAAATTTTGCACTTGTTTACTCACCAACTTTAGATTACACTTACTAGTTAAAATCACACCACCATCACGATTGCTTGTCCAAATAAAGTGGAAACTAGACAATTATAGTATTCAATAGAAATCATACATCAGTCCCTGTGGGTTCGACAATCTTCACTTAACCATTATATTACAAAACTTGACACTGTATACTTGCGGTATAATTCACGTTATAGAAAACGCGTGACAACGAGATAGTCAATAAAAGGCATCTACCTATCATTTATTTTAAAAAAACTAAATTACCCTAAGTTTTAAGGAAAATCTATAAATACTCTTTGCCTTAAAGCATAAGAGATATGCAAATTCAAATATCTTCCACCCAAATAGTCATTTATTCTCTTGCTTCGGTTTGAGCATCAAAACTACTGAGTTTAAAAGGCAAAAACCTTAGCTAGGTGAGAATAATTTATTGATCTAATTTCTATTGTCAACAAATTGACGTTGTCTGGAGGAAACTAGAACAAAATAAACTAAGAGAATCTTTGTTATAGCTAAGAAATCTTTGAGAATTGAGGAAATGAACCAAGAAAAGGAAAATAAGGCATTAGTTGGAGCATCGAAAGATAAGAACCGAAAGGTTAGTGGCTTTCCAACCAATACAGAGGTAGAAGGGAAACTATGAGAAAACCAGTCCCCCCCTCAACCCCGTCTCTTCCGGGAGAAAAAGTTAGCAGCTAAGGCCATCTAGAAGATTGATAAGGTTCTCAAAGCATTAACAGTGTAAAGATCTACTCTGTGCGCAAAGATACAAATCATAAAGGTAAACGTACTGAAAATGTAGCCTTAAGAATAATCGAAAATAATATGCAGCCCTAACCTCTTCAATCACCTCTATAGGCCTAAAATTGAATTTCAAGAACCGAAGAGAAGGTAATCGTGATCCAAGCAATAAAGGTGGGGTAATGTTTTCACCGCATGCTCCGGACAATGAAAGCACAGACAATGTTCTATATGACAAAGAAGTTGATCAAATGCAAAAATATATCCCTTGGATCCTTGTGTTGGATCCTCTCGCCTCACTAGAGGAGGCATGGTCCTTCATATACAAGCTGCTCAGTTAGTGAAAGGAAAACGTAATCATTTCACTCTGTCAATCGTATGTCAGGTATTTCACGAACGGAGACAATATTTAAAATACGATCAAGGAATCTTGAGCAAGAATCATGAAAATAATAAAAAAAAAATGAGACATAAGAGCTCCCAAGAATATCATTTCCATAGTTGAAATGAGTAACCCCAGGGATAAACTGGAAATAGATTATTTAGTCAACCCCAGCATAATTGATTGTATGTCAGAGACGGCTAAAGTGAAGAGCTAGAAAGCTTTCCTGTTAGCCCAGAAGATGCAACCAAAATTTTAAAAATTGGCAAGGATTTAAGCGAACATATTAAAGGCTTGCTGAAAAGCTTCATATCCGCGAACCTAGTTATGTTCGCCTAGAAACATGTGACATGGTGGGAATAGATCCCAAAGTTGCATGTTATGCTCTAAAAATCAATCCCAAAATCAAGCCTAAGATGTAAAGGCATTGGCCAATGAATGCTAAAAAATATGAGGCAGTGAAAAGTGAGTTAGATAAGTTGTTAGAAAATGCCTTTATCTGCGACACTCAATACCCAGTTTGGGTATGTAATCCGATCGTATTACCAAAGAGCAACAAAAAATGGCAAACATGCTAAGATTTTATGGACTTGAATAAAGTCTGTCCTAAAGACTGCTTCGTTCTCCCAGAATTGATCGATTGGTGGATGCAACTACGAGACATGAGCTATCAAGTTTCATGGATACATATTCAAGATATAATCAAATCCTCATGTATGGACCGACGAGAAACATACCTCATTCGTGACAGATTGGGGACTATACTATTATAAAGTAATGCTATTTAGGCTAAGAAAGCATGGCCACATACCAAAGGCTAGTAAACAAAATGTTCGTGAATCAGTTAGGAAAAATGATGGAAGTATACATTGATGATATGCTGGTGAAAAGCCTTCAGGTTAAGAACCACTTAAAAAACTTAGAAGAGACTTTCAACTTATTACGAAGCACATGATGAAACTCAATCCGCTAACATGCGCCTTCAGAATTAAATCCAAAAAGTTCCTCAAATACATGGTCAATTAATGAAATATCGAAGCGAACCTTGACAAAATTCAGACCATCATAAAAATGTGATTCCCATCTAAACCAAAAAAGGTGCATAGCCTAATGGGAAGTGTCGTCGCCCTAAGTAGGTTTGTATCATGAGCAACAAACAAATGTTTTCCTTTCTTCCATGTGTTGAAAGGAAGAAAGAAATTCGAATAGAGTAATGAATGCGAATATGCATTCTACACTCTTAAAGATCATCTAGGGAAAGCACCCCTACTAGCTAAACACAAAAATGAAGAAAAACTACTGCTATATTTAACAGTCCCTAAGGTGGTTTCTCTATGTACTAGTAAAAAAAGAAGGACAACAACAATTACCAATCAATTATGTAAGTGAAACATTGCAAGAAGCAGAGGCCATGTGTTCGGATATGGAAAATCTGGCCTTGCCTTTGTTACAGCATCGTGAAGTTGCGACCTTACTTTTAGAGCTACAATATTGAAATACAAACTAATTTCCTACTCAAACAAGTACTGGAAAAGTCTTATGCATCAGGAATGTTATTGAATAGGTAGTACAATTGAGACAATTTGAAATAAGCTATAAAGGATGATCCACAGTCAAAGCACAAACATTCGCCGATTTTATCTTCGTCGGACGTTCCCGTTCTTAAGGAAAAGCTTGAATAGGGAATGTGAAAACTACTTGTTGATGGATCGTCGAGAGATATTGGTTCTGGAGCAGGCATAATCTTGAACTTTCTCAAATTCATAGAGAGTAAAATGAGCTCACAGATGCTTGGCAAATCTGGAAAGTTCAAAGGACATAATACTGTTTAAATCCATGCTCGTAGAATTGTTGTCAAAACCAACAGTTAGGCAAAAAAGGAAAGAAACCCTATAGATATATGATTTTTTTCTCAAAGACATCTATACATTTTCAGTAGTTTTTAAACTCCATCAAGAAAGGTTGATGAGGGTTAGGATTTCCCAACCGTGTATATATATAAAAAAGGACCATAATACAGGGAATGATGGAAACTTAAACCTAACCTCTTGAAAGCAACGAGAAATCAATAATTGAGAAAGTATTACTTCCCATACAATGAAAGTGAAAACAAATAAAATCTAGACTATAAACTTTTGAAGCTGGGTAGTCTCCACAAGTGCCTAAATCTAACATGGAAGGTCAAGTGGTCTATACTTTTGATAGTGGCGATGTTCACAACCTTATGAAGCTAAAGAGTTTGCAACCTGGTTTCCCTTACGGTAAATGTGGAAAATAGTGTTCCGTTTGGAGGAGATGAAGTGTCTGATCTTTCTGAGTATGTCTTGAATTGTCCATGGTTCTCCACCCCTAGTGATGTAGTGAATGTCCGTAGTCGAGTCTGTCTCAATCCATATGTCTATGATACAAGCTCACTGGCAAAAAGAACCCCATCCACTATAGCTTGAGGTTCGGCTTCCAAAATCCTACAGGTACCATAAGATGAAGAAAATGCCCTAATGCAGCATCCATCCTGACCTCGAATGATGTCCCCACCACTAGCAAAATCATCATTAACGCAACCATCAGTGTTGATCTTGTGATATCCCACTGATAAAGTATGCCATATAACTAAAATAGGTAATGGGGAGGGAGAGTCAAAGAAATACTGAATAGGGGTGCAAGAGCCAAGTCCACCGCCATGTATAAGTCGAAATAATCCACCCATGTATTGAGAGAAGATCATATGATAAACTCTCTAGATGATCCGTCTAAGCACCATGCGGATCTCTTTGTGCTTTGCATCATTCCTCTCAATCCATAGAAACTAGAACATCAATAAAGGAGTGATAATGCGGATGTGGCCACATCGTACATACTGTCCAGATAATGCCATCTCTGGAACCTTTGTTTAACTCCCCTACCTGACCTCATAGTTATTTGAAAAATGTCTGCTAAACCTAGTCAGAGATGGAACTGCCTGTAAAAATATGGTGGATGGTCTCGATATGAGAACAACACTGATAGCAGAAATCTAAGTGACGTCCAATCCTACTCTATAAATGACATCCACTAGAATTCGATCCTCTAATAGTCTCCAGAAGAAGAATGAAACAGTAGTAGGTATAATGGTGCTCTATAGTAAGTGATATGAGTCCTAAGACTATTGACTCGAGCGAACTAACTATCATGCTGACTTAGTAGTAAAGCTTCCATCTAGTGTGTACCTCTAAACAATATGCTTTGAGGCCTCTGCACATAAAGGGATAGCCTCGATCTGCACCACCATAAATGGTGGAAGAGCCTGTAGTAACCGTCCAAAATCCCACCCAATGCCATCAAAGAAATCCTGTACCCTCACTATGTTTGCTGCATGTGTGGAAATAAGGACACCAATATAGTGTCGCCCATCCAACAATCATGCCAGAAAAATATCTGTCCGACTCCAAGACTCCATACAATGTGTGGCTTAGTTCATGACCCAACTTACTTCATCCTCTTTCAGGTAAGAGAGGATAAACAGAGAACTGTTACAAGTGAATGATGTATATCCCAGAAAAATTTGTCCAATAAGATTTGAGCCCAAAGTAATCTTTGAGAATGGAACAACCACCAAAGCTTCATGGAGAAGGTATCAACCACATCATGTGGTCTCCTGATGCCTAGTCCACCCTCTTTAGTGGGAAAATAAATCTCTTTCCGAATTCTCTAATGTAAACAGTGTGCATTATCCTTGGAATCCCAAAGAAAACACGCGAAAATACTTGCAAGTTTCTTCAATACAGTCTTAGGAAGCTACATGATCTGAAGAAAATAAAGTGGTATAGAGGAAATGATAGACCTCAATAAAGTAATATGCCCACTAGATGACAAAAGCCGTGAAGTCCAACCTGAAATCCTATTCCTGACCTTCTGGATAATGTCCGAAAAAAAGTTCATATTTGTCCCTCTAAATAAGGGGACCTTCAAATAAGTGAAAGGCTACTGCTGGTGTCTAAACCTAGTCAAGATCTCCAATCTTCTGATCACATTAATAGATGCTCGTCTAGGTAGTATAGGTCCGCTCTTGTCCTTATTTACCAACTGACCAGATTTCTCTCGTAGTACTCCAGACATTCAAGGACTCTCCAATACTCTCTTTCCGTCCGTTGGCAAATATGATCTTGTCGTCGACAAATGAAATGTATAAGACAATAGTTACCTCTATGCCAATAGCCCATACTGGTATAAGTCTGAAACCTCTGAGTAAGAAAGTGAGAGAAATAGTCTGCAGCAATGATGAATAATGAAGGAAAGATGGGATCCCATATCTGAGACCTCGTGAGGAGGGGAATAATCCAAATGGACGGCCATTAAGGAGCACTGAGAAGTGACACTCTAAGATACACCATCTAATACTGCCAACACATATCTGATCAAATTAAAAGGCCTCTAGAATTCAGTTGATAAAGCCTGGCCCAATGCAATCATCTGCTTTAGTCATGTTAAGCTTCAGCATAGTGTTCTCCTTCGCACTTTATCATCCAAAGTGTATAGGAGCTTTTGAGTCAACAAAATATTATCTCCAATTAGGTGACCAGGGTTGAAACCATTCTACTAGGAGAAATAATGCACAACAACAGTGAACTCAATCGAGTGTTCAAAAGCTTGATGATAAGATTATTGAACACTGTACATAAGCTGATCGGTCTAAACTCTATCTATTTGCAAGCATTTTCCTTCTTAGGAAGCAACACAGTAGAGGTAGTCATGAATCCACGAGGCACATGACCACCGTTAAAGAAATCTAAGATTGCTTTGTACATATCGTCTTGAATAATGTCCCAATCATGCTGGAAGAATAGGGATGGAAATCTATCTAGGCCTGCGATAAGTCAGCGTCTATATTGAAAACCAACAATTGTCCTCATGAATCAAATGGGGACAGTTTAGTGCCATGTTATCTACTTTTATCACAAGTTTGGGAATGATGTCTGGACGGATAGGTTCCAAAGGCTGTGAATTAGCAGATAGGAGATCTTGGTAAAAAAGAGATAGCTTAAGTCTGAATAACGACAAGAGTAGATAGAACGTCTCCTGCCTGAGTCCTGATGGACCTAATACTTGACCTGGTCTAACGTTCTGGACCATCGCATAAAAGTATCGAGTGTTGTGGTCTCTCTTACACACCGAACATGAACTGACATTTTGATTCCAAAAGCTTTCTCAATAGATAAGGTTTGGTTCAAATCTTCTTGTGCATTAAACAGTAAGTCACGAAGTTCCGATGTAAGGTATCTATCACACTCTATCTCTGCATCATCAACCCTATTCTCAATATCTCTCACCCGCTAAGAAATATCATAAAAAACATGTCAATTCTACCAACGTAGCCTCTGTTTCAACCTGAAGAACTTCTCCCAAAGAGCATGCATCCCTATAATATAAATAGGGAATGATCATCTCCAAGAGACGAAGGCTAAAAAATCATGATGCTTGGTCCATACGTTGAGGAATTGAGAAGGCGTAGGCCCCAACTAGAATTCCACTGTAGAAGTAAAGACGAGTGATCAGAAGATGTTCGATTCAGATGCGTCACAGTAAGCTGTTGAAAAAAAGGTTGTAGCCGTAGAATTAATGAGTACCTTGTCCAATCTCTTCATGACCCAACCATTGGTTCAAGTATACCGCGTCCTAATGAAAATAGCGTCCTTCAAACCACAATCCATTATCATATCAGATAAAGTAGTAGTACCTCTATCACAAGTGTTGTGATCAATGCGCTCACCATCATGTGTGATAAAGCCTCATGTATGCAAGCAATCATCTCTTATCTAAAAGACGGAATAGTCCGGGAAGATAAAAAGTCAGCACTAAACTGCAAGTAAGGGCCACAAGATACAAACTACAATGTTCTTATTTAGGTGAAGTATCTGCTCACATGCATAAATGAAGATGAGGCTTTATACGTAATGAAATAAATCCATGATGGTATATGTGAAAACCACACAAGTGGACACTCCCTAGCGTAAAAGGCTTTGACATAGGGCTATTATTTGCCCAATATGAGGAAAGATACCATGAACTTTATGAGAAAATGTAAAAAGTGTCAAAAGTTTGCATATACACCACCCATAGCCCTTGTTCTTTCCCCAAATACGGCATTGACTTTGCTAGGCCAATACCTAAAGGAAGATCTAGTTTGTAATTCATAATTGTAGCAATAGATTATTTCACCAAGTGGGTAGAAGTCGAACCTCTCGTTAATATAACTGAGGTTAGTACTTGTAAATTTATATGGGAAAACGATATCTACCGATTCAGCATACCAAATTCTATAATTTCAAAAAATGGCACACAATTCCAAGGGAAATTTTGATAGCATTGTGTGACAAGTTGGGAATCTGAAGATACTTCTCCACTCAATATTGTCCCTAGGCTAATGAACAAGTTGGAGAAGTAAATAAGGAAGCTAGATACGTTGAAGGGGCTATTGGCTGATGAGCTACCACATATTCTATGCTCGTATTGAACTACCACAAAAATAGCAGCTGAATAAAACCTTTTCTCCCTAGACTATGGAATAGAGGCCATGGTACCGATTGAGATTAGTACAAGTTCGGAAAGGAAAATAGGATACGACGAAGAACAAAATGAAGAAGCTATAAACGCGAATCTAGACTTCTTAGAAGAAAAGCTAGACGAGTCTCAAGTTCAGCTCGCTACATACCAAAAAATGATGGAAAATAAGTGAATCAGTCCTAAAGAAAGTATTGTTATAGACAAAGAAATGAGCTCTAGTTCACTTCGACCAAACTGGGAAGTACCATATATAGTAATTGAAGTTGTTCAATCAGAAACATATAAGCTCGTATGAAAAGATGGTGAACCCCTTAAGCATGCCTAGAACAGTATGTACTTAAGAAAATAATATCAATCAAATAGGAAAAAAGTCCTATTGAGCGAACCCAATAAAAATTGATTTCCTTTAATAATACGAACTTAGCAAAGTTGGTTGTTAGAATTCCTATTGTATGAAGCTAACGAAGTTGATTGATTATTTAACGGTACAAGCTCAATAAAGCTAAATATTGAAAAAAATATGTTAAAATGAAATTTTTTATTGATATAAGGAAAGGTTTTGAGGCAAGTAACATTTGTGAACTAAAACTCTTAGCCAAAAGGCATACTCTACAAAATAAACTATCCTACGTCCATTGTTCGTATCCATAAAAATTTCTTGAGTCAAAAGATTAGGGTAATCCCTTTGCCCAAAGAAGCCTCTAGAAGTTTACTAGGTGCTTGTCGTTAAGGAAATGTATGAGGGTTCATCACAATATCTAGAACTATGCCCCTTATATAGCAGATGCATATATGTGGAAAATGCAAAAGCATGGCAAATTTGTTGGATTTCTAACCATTCTTGGCCAGCTTTTGAATTATAAGTGTCGAGACGAGAATCACATATATTGACTGTAGCATGGCAATAAAGAAATTAAGATTATTCTAAGATCTTGTCTAGAATTTTAACATATTGGCACAAGAACTAAAGGGGATTTATCAAGAAAATATAGTGAAATTAAGAACGAAGATGAATAACTAGTAACAATGCTTAAAAGGACTTTGGGGAAGATAAGATGTTTTCACCAAAATTAGCAAGGAATAGAGTGTTAGAACACATATTTCGCAGCTAGTGAGAATAAAAGCAAGAGATAGCATGATGCATATATATAGTATCAAGAGAAGCCAATATTAGCAATTGAATCTCAACAGACTCACGATCAATCGACTCTTTAAATTAATAATTTAAAATAGAGAGTGATTTTAACACTCTCTATAATTAAATGCATTCAAAATATTTTAATTTTCAATGTAGGAAAATAATATAATAATTTGGAGAGAAGCCGGTGAAAATAAAAGACAGGGAAAATTGATAAATAGTTTTTGGAAGTAGTAAAATTAAATATTAAAGATAAAGAGTTTGTTGGAATGCTTGAAAAATTTTACTCTTTAAATTTATAAATGCTATGTAAATTGCAAAATGTGCTTTTTAAAAATAGAAATTATCTTGGAGATGCTCTAAGTCAATTAAGTATCATGGTATATAAATCTATAGAACGAGTATTGGGTTATTTGCGAAGGATGGAGAAATTGCTGAAAATCGAACAATTATACATTATATACCTTATGTAGCATGTTGAGAGAGTTATCGGTATTTATCAAATTAGTTCCTATCTAACGTGACATTATTGAATCAAATGACAAAGATATTATTGAGAAGTGAAAAATTACACCAAACACCCATTAATGTTGTGTTTGATGAATATTATTGAGGAAAGAATGTATTTTAAATAGTGATATGATGGAAAATATATGGTTAAGAAGTAAGGAAAAAGTTATTGATGTAATGAAAAATATTATTTTATTAAAGAATATGTGGTTGAAAATGAGTTTTGAAAGAATGTATTTTAAAAGAATGTGTACCAAACATGGACTAAAAAAATATTCGATTTTTTACATGGAACATATTTTATTTCTATATTTTCCGGAAAAAAAAAATAGTATAATTGATATTCTATAATACACTTAACTCCTTAAGCTAATAAAAATTAACGCCCTAAATAATTTCATATTAATCACGTTCCTATACAGTTGCACTATTCCACATTTCACACACAAAAATCTATTCTTCTCTAGAATTTTTCTAAATCAAATCCTCTTCCTATTTTGATCCCTTTGGGAGAGCCTCCCTACTGCAGCAGCCCAATCTCTAATTGACTGCAATTCCATATTCTTGCAAAAAAGTCACATTTACAATTGGAGGCAAAGCTTACCCTCTCACTCCAAAATAAGTTTGTTCATTAATTAAAATTGCTTATTTTTCATATCAACTTATGAATAGAGAAAATTACAAAATGTATAGAATAATTGGCTACTGTTATTGCATTTATGTATTTGGTTAAATGTAATTTTCTATGTTGAGTTGTAAGATTTTGTAGGTAAAAGGGAAAACAATGTGACCGAATTTGAAGAAGATGACGAACTGATGGATTGTATTGAATCGGTATATTCACCTTAATAAATATCATCAGCACAGGTACAAATATATAGAGGGAAGAAAGGGATAAAAGAGTAAAAGAACTATCTAACAAACTATAGCAAAAGGAATCTAATTGCACCTAACCATGTGCAAAGGACACGAGAAGGGAGTGAACTGATAGGTGCTCCTCCTTATGAAATTTTCCCAATGCCAGCTGATATGCTTATTCAATTATATACCCTATCAGATAAACTAACAATATTGATAAGCCATTTACATAATAGGTTCCAACAGCCCCCCTCAAGGTGGAGAATAGATATTTTCTATTCCCATCTTGGACAGGTGAGCCCATAAGGTGACAGAAGACAACGCATTGGTGAACATGTCAGCAAGCTGTGATTAAGTGTGAATATAAAATGTAGAAATGCATCCAGATTTGATTTGGTCTCTGATCAAGTGACAGTCCAGCTCTATATGCTCAGTCCTCTCATGGAATACCGGGTTGGAAGCAATGTGCAATGCAACCTGATTATCACAATACAAGGTTACATGTTGTGAATGATGAACTTGAACGTCCTTTAGGATAAACTTCAGCCATGTAATTTCACAGCAAGTGCTAGCCATCGACCTATACTCCGCCTCAGCAGATGAACGAGACACTACAGTTTATTTCTTGGACTTCCATGAGATCAATGAATCACCAAGGAAAATACAGTAACCAGTTACTGATCTTCGAGAATCAGGGCAGCAGCCCAATCAGAGTCGGAAAAGGCTCGAAGAATCAATGAAGATAAAGAAGAAAATAGAATACCTTGCCCTGGAGCAAGCTTCAGATGCTTGATTACCTTGTGTACTGCAGTAAGATGTGTGTAAGTAGGCATTTCCATGTACTGACTGAGGTTGTGAATGGTATAACATATATCAGGTCTAGTCAGTGATAAGTACATCAATTTTTCGATCAATTTTCTGTAAAGTGTTGCATCAGGCAAAGCTTGTCTTGTATTCTTTCCCAGCTTTAGGTTCTGATCCATAGGTACCTTTACTGGCTTAGCTCCAAGCATCCTTGCATCATCCAATAAATCTAAGGTATACTTTCGTTGGGATATCACAATTCCCTTGCTAGATCTTGCGACTTCTAGTCCTAGAAAATACTTCAAATCACCTAGTGCTCTGATTTTAAATTTGTTACTGAGAAATTTCTGAATTGTGCTTATCTGCTCCAAATTGGATCCAGCCACCACAATGTCATCTACATAAACGAGTAAGGCTGTAAATGAGTGATCTGTGACCATAGTGAAAGGTCAGCCTTCGATTGAGAGAACCCAAACTCTATAAGTGCTGCAGAAAATGTAGAATACCACTGTCTTGAGGCTTGTTTCAGGCCATAGATACTTCTCAAAAGCTTGCAAACTTGGTTGGAGGTTCCTCTTGTATAACCTAGGGGTTTTTGCATGTAAACCTCTTCATATAGGTCTCCATGTAAGAAGGCACTACTTACATCAAATTGCTTCAAGTGCCAATTTTTTACTGCAGTTATTCCCAGCAAACATCTAATTGTTATAGGCTTTGCAACAGGTGAAAAGGTTTTATTATAATCTATTCCTTCCCTTTGGTTGTATCCTTTGGCCACAAGCCTTGCTTTGTGCCTTTCTATGCTCCCATCCGAATTGTACTTTAGTTTGTACACCCATCTACATCCAATTGCTGTCTTTCCAGGTGGGAGATCAGTGATGGTCCAAGTTTTATTTAACTCAAGGGCCTCTATCTCTGAATTCATTGCTTTACACCAATTAGGATCAATCACAGCTTGATGATAAGTGTTAGGTTCAAAATGAGTACAAATGGAGGTTGAGAAAGCCTTCAATTGAGGTGATAATTTATGGTAGGAAATTGTATTAGACAGTGGAAAAGCCTTACCTGCAGGGATTGAAGACCTTGCCTTNCAAAATGAGTACAAATGGAGGTTGAGAAAGCCTTCAATTGAGGTGATAATTTATGGTAGGAAATTGTATTAGACAGTGGAAAAGCCTTACCTGCAGGGATTGAAGACCTTGCCTTGAGGGAAGATTGGGATTGTTGACTTGATGTAGCCTGGTGACAGTGGAAATCTTGCAAGTATTGAGGTGCTTTCTTGGCTTTTGTAGATTTTCGAATGATAGGTGATGCTTGAGGATTATCATCAATTCCAGGGTCATTGGGAATGGTTTGATTGGGATTGGATAAATCAGGCACTTCATCAGATGTTGGTTCATGGGTGTAATGAGTGATGTCAGGAAGTGGTTTGGTGAATACAAACTTAGTATTATTAGCAAGGTTTTCAGACGTTTTATAAGGAAAATGAGTTTCATGAAATGTAACATCTCTAGATATAAATATAGTTTTTGTCTGTAGGTCCATCACTTTGTATCCCTTCACCCCAAAAGGATATCCCAAGAAGACACATTGGCGACCTCTAGGATCGAATTTTCTTCTTCCATGTGTTATGGTAGAAGCAAAACAAAGACACCCAAAAATTTTAAGATGAGAATATGTAGGTGCACTCTTGAACAAGATTTCAAAAGGTGATCTGTTTTGTAATAATGGCGTGGGAACTCTGTTTATCAGATATGAAGCAGTGAGAATAAATTCATTCCAGTAAAATAGTAACAATGCTGATTGATATTTCAAAGCTCGTGCAACATTCAATAAATGTTGATGTTTCCTTTCAACTATACTGTTTTGTTGAGGAGTCTCAACACAATTTTTGTGGTGGATAATTCCTTTTTTATTGTAAAATTCAGTCAGCTTAAAATCAGGTCCATTGTCACATCTCAATGTTTTAGTTGAAATTTGAAATTGATTTTCCACCATTTGAATAAAAGCCTTAATTGAATGACAAACATCAGATTTTCTTTTAAGTAAATATACCCAAGTAGCTCTTGAAAAATCATCTACCACTGAAAGGAAGTACTTAGATCCATCGTGAGCTGTTGTGGGGCACGGACCCCAGATATCACAATAGATCTCATAAAAAATATGCTTAGTTTTATGTGAACTGATAGGGAAAGGACTCTTGCGTTGTTTTGCCAATAGACAGATAATACAAGGAGATTTATTATTATTCTTGAAATGAGAAATAACGGAAGCATCAGCAATAAACTTCATTCTGGAATCAGATAGATGTCCAAATCGATAATGCCATAGGTGTGGCTGAACATCAGATTTAGTAATAGAAGTAGCTGTAAAATGTTGTTTAAGATTGAGGGTTGAAAGGTTGGTTACTAAGGATGTGGATGAGACTTTGTTCAATCTGAGTCGATATAGTAGACAAAAGGTCCTATACAAAGCAAGTATTAGACATAAATATCAGGCAACAAGGAATTTGTTATGTTAATTTTTTGACAGACAACAAGTTGAAGTGGAAATTAGGAACATATAATACATCCTTCAGGAGTATAGAATCTGTTACTTGGACTTCTCCAGAGTAGGTAGCTGGAACCACTTCTCCAGTGGGTAATTTAACTGAGAGTGTGGCTCTTGCTTTTGTGGAGGTAAAAAGGGTGGCATCACATATCATATGATCTGTTGCGCCAGTTTCAATGATCCATCGAATATTAGTAGAAGTAAACAAACAAGTGGCATTACCAGATAAGTCAGTTTGCGGATTGGCTTTTGAGTGATCAATGGTCTTCACGTGATTAACAGAATGGTTGGCTTGTAGATTATCCTTAGATCTAAGCAAAGCAATGAATTCTTCATATTCTCCCTTAGTTAAAGAGACTGGCCGCTCATTGTCTTCCTCCATCACACTTGACTGATTTGCAAAACTCCCATCTCTCCTTTGGCCTTTGTATAATTTATGATTTGGGGGATAACCATGTAACTTAAAGTATTTCTCCATAGTATGTCCTATCATATTGCAGTGTGTGTAGATAGGAGGCTCTATACTTCATTTTTTAAAATATTTATCCAGGCTATGACCTGGGATTTTACAATGTGTGCAATATATTCTGTCCTTTTTGCCAGTGAAATTCGGTCTTCCATAGTTAGTGATTTTGTTATCTCCATAACCTTTTCTGGTTGCCATTACAATTGATTCATTGTTCACAGTAGTAGTGGTGACTTGTTTTTGCCTTTCCTGTTGCTGTATGTAGGAAAACACCTTGTTTTCTGGTGGAAGAGGATCAAGCATCATCACTTGAGCCCTTGTGTTATCATAAGCCTCATTTAGTCCCATTAGGAACTTAATCACACAATCACGCCGGTGTCTGTCCACTAGCACCTTCAATTGCCCACAACTGCACTCAGGAATGGGATCATAAACTGATAGTTCATCCCAAATAGTTTTCAATTTACCATAGTAAATACTCACAGGATCCCCTTCTTGTTCCAGATCAGCCAAGGCCTTCTTTAATTCATATATTCTAGGTCCATTCTATTGGGTAAACCTATCCTTAAGCTCTGCCTATACCTCACTTGCTTCATTCATGAAAGCAACGCTGGATCTGAGGGAGTGAGATATGGCATTTTGGATCCATGACACTACCATGTCATTACATCTCTCCCAAGAATCAAAAGATGTGCTGCCTGGTTCAGGTTTAGACAATGCTCCAGTAATAAAGCCAAGCTTGTTTTCAGCTCTGATGGCTCACCGGAGTGCCCTCGACCAGGTAGGATAGTTTTCCGTAGTCAATAATTCTGTTACCAGAATAGCTCCTGGGTTGTCTGAGTTCTCCAACTTGTAATGGTCGGAAAGGTCAGGAGTCTGGGCAGCGGTATAGTTTTCATTGGTAGCATAATTCATTTCAGCAATAGTTGTCATAGCTCTGATACCATGTAAGATTTTGTAGGTAAAAGGGAAAACAATGTGACCGAATTTGAAGAAGATGATGAACTGATGGATTGTATTGAATCAGTATATTCACCTTAATAAATATCATCAGCACAGGTACAAATATATAGAGGGAAGAAAAGGATAAAAGAATAAAATGACTATCTGACAAACTATAGCAAAAGGAATCTAATTACACCTAACCATGTGCAAAGGACGCGAGAATGGAGTGAACTGATAGGTGCTCCTCCTTATGAAATATTCCCAATGCCAGCTGATATGCTTATTCAATTATACATCCTATCAGATAAACTAACAATATTGATAAGCCATTTACATAATAGGTTCCAACATTGTGCTCTCCACTGCTGAAGTTTATTTTCAACAAAGTAAAATAAAATAAAAAATTGTTTATCTTGGCGAATCAATTTTTTCAGGTTTATTTCATGTGTCGAAGTTTGATTTCAGCAAAACCAGGTACAATCTTCAGAATATAAAGCTAGGTGGAGAATTTACAAGAAGTATAATATTTTTTATGTAAAGTACCGATTTCAGATCCATTACCCGCAACATCATCGATTGCTTAGTATTTACCCTCAGAAATTCTCTGGTTCGCCAGCCAGCCGCATGAACGTCCATTTGACATTATTTTTGTGCTTATAAATCAGCTCTATACAGTGTACCAAAATTATTCGAACAAGTAGTCAATGGGGGCAATGCTTTAACTGTTAGAATTCTATGAAATCTCAAGAATTTTAAAACCTAATTGTTTTATTGCCAAGATCATCCATATCAAATCACAAATGAAATTATTAAATGCAGAATATACCTTAATTCATTGAAAATAATTTTATAATATTAGATCTTGAATCTTGATTCTTTTGTTCTTGAGTTTTTTATCTTGATTTTGACTTCTTGCTACATAGTCTTGATTGTCTTGTTTTTCAATTTGATTCTTGATTATGAATTCTTGATTGTGGGTATAGGATCTTCCCATTCAAGATGCTTTCTCTTAATTATTCTTGTGTTGATGGGAAACACAAAGAATGAAAAAATATATATGAATTGGCAACCAAAACCCTATATATATATAATTTCCATATATGTTTGGTCAATCGTCAAATACAACCCTAATAGATTCGGTGTCAACACATATAGTGGGTGTTTGGCCCCCAT
>CAIGRT010182974.1:0-14057 GCA_903798405.1 Fraxinus platypoda
TGAGAGGTAACCCGACAATGCCTTCGGCAATGGTAATGCCACCTCCAAACCCCTGAAGGGGGGTTTTGACCGGCTAGAGCTGCTCAGCTGAAATACCCATCTGAACGAAAGCCTCATGTGACCGTACATTAGCTGCGCTTCCATTATCCACCAAAATTCTCCTCACCTCAAAATTTGCAATGATCGTCGATATAACCAAGACGTCATCACGAGGAAAGGACACACCTTCCAAGTCCTTTGATCCGAAAGTACTGACTAGCGTACTGCTTACACCCGCTACTGGAGTCCCCTCCCGAGGCCGTCCCTTCGACGATGATATTAATAGTGTCTGCTGTTGGTTGTTTGTTCCCCCGGTCTTCCAGAGCTTTGTCCTTGCCCTGATTATTCCTCTGTTACTTGTCATGGCTGATGTAAGTATCCATAAATCCCCGCTTGATGATGACCTCAATTTCTCGCTTCAGGGCGAAGCAACCTTTGGTCGTGTGCCCATGATCTCGATGAAAATCACAATACTTGCTTCTATCACGAGCGTCTGGTAGAGCTCGCAGCCTTGGAGGCCATTTCAGCTCTTTAAAAACTTTACTTTTCATCAAAATGTTGGACCTTGTGATGTTCAATTGAGTGAAAGATGTCGGAGGGAGGTCTTGCCTTGTCTTACCTCGAAAAGGATCTGGACGTATGTTAGACTCGTGCGGCCTTTTAAGTTCGAGCTTACTTGATGGCGGGGTATCTCTTCTTTGAAACATGGTCTACTCCATGTTAATGTACTTCTCTGCCCGGGTACGTCAGTCGGTCACCGATTTAGGAGGGGTCTTTGATAGAGATATCTTGAATACTTCACATCTTACAGCATACGTTAGGGTAGAGACGGCGGTTGTGATATGTAGGTCGGGGATCTGGAGTCTTTCTTTGTTGAACCTTGTCATGAAGTTGCGAAGTGTTTCATTGGGTCCTTGACGCATCTGCATGAGTGATGCGGCTATCTTCTTGATACGCTTGCTGCTTGCGAAAAATGCGGAGAACTTATCGGCTAAACCTAAAAAAGAAGCTATGGAGTTGGGCTCTAATGTGGAAAACCAATCATTAGCCACATTAGTGAGCGTCTGAGGAAAGGCTTTGCACATTACTACATCAGGTGCGACCTGCAAGTTCATGATATCTGTGTATACATTGAGGTAGTTGATTGGGTCAGTTGTCCCATCGTATTCCTTCACCCGAAGATACTTGAATCTGTTTGGCAGAGGGTATGACAAGACTTTTGGGGTAAAATGGGTGTTAGGAGTGAATCCTTTTGTCGCCTGAGTATTTTGAAGCATACCGGCCGCGATCTCATCCTGAATGATCTTGGCAATTTCATTGGAATCCATAGTGACTGATCTCGAGCCCGAGGTCGTGCGAGGTACGCCTGAGGTTTCGACATCACCCGTGCTCGGACCGTTATGAGGAGCTCGAGTTCAAGCATCGGCCATTAAACCATCCTGTGATGTTGGGACTGGGTGCGAATTTTTCTCACTCAGCAACTGAGTTAACACGGCAACTTGTTGGCAAAGCTCCTCGAAAGCTCCGGTAGTAATCATGGCTGGTTGGGATATTGCTATTTCTGATGACTCTTCGTAGGGTGCTGAAGGGTCTTAGGCAAGTGGATATGGAACGGAAGAGCTTGCTGGAGGAAGACTTAAACATGTGTTAACCATGGCTTTTGGTAGCACTTCCCACAAATGGCACCAAAATCTGCACCTGCTTGATCTCGAACTAGGTGCTTAAATCATGCACGAACAAATCTTCAATACCCGAAACAAAGGCGTCGAGGTGTGTCCTCGTCACCCCTTCGATGCTTAAGTCAGAGAGAGAATTTATGTGAAAAGCTGTATGCTGAAATATTATGTAAAAACGTACTTGAATAATGAGGTTGGGTTATGCATTTATAGATGTTGGAGATGTAGTCCTAAAAGGATTCAACTTCCTGTAGTCCTTATCCCTGTTATATAAGGTGTTTGTGTTATGTTAGAAGTGCACAGTTTGAGTTATAGTCAAATTTGTAATAAGTTAGGAAAAGTATTTAAATAGGAAAAGTGAGAAGTTGTAGTCAAAATAGGATTAACATTTCTAGGAAATGTGAGGTACGCTCAAAGAGACCTGACAAAAGGGGTATAAGCCCGACCTCAATGATTATCCCGAGCTTGGCGATTGCATAATTTGGATGAGATCGAGCTCAGGGTGTACAACATTACTACGCATCGCAAATCATTTATTTTCCATCCAAAAACGTAGAAATATTTTTAGATTCCATAGATGATAATGCAACGAAAGTTTTTTTCTTCGAAGACCAAGCAATTGCACTTCCACTTAAAGTAAAAATCCATCCGCGAGTAGTTTTAGAATCTTCTTTTTAAAAATCCCAATTAGCATCAGAATAACCCTCTAGAATGGGTGATGACCTATTAAAACGAACTATAATTTAGAGTCCCTTTTAAGTAGCTTAATAATTTTCTCATTTCTCTCCAGTGTTCTTTTCATATATCCTAAAATCTTAGCATATTTTTCTTGTTCAATTGGGTCACCTTCATTTTTCTTCGACACTTGAGTGGTAAAATGCATGTATTGGACCTTGCTTGAAAATGTTCGCGGTATGTTGTCATCTTGTTAATCATCGGTGCAGTTAACAATATAGATATATGGTCTGGAAAACATGCAAATGATTATGATTCTTTACATGTTTTTTTTCCGCTACTTACTATTACGTGAAATAATCTAAATTGTATCTGAGGGCGAAGAAAGCATTGTCGACGAGAGTTAGCTCGAGAGTAAAACAATACCATCTTTGGTTTTATGATCCGGAAAAGATTGTTATGTTTCAAGTTGTATTGATAGTTTTTAGACAAAAAGATTATTATAAAAAAGTTGTAAAAGTCAAGGACTCTTTTGGGGGTGTTGTATAGATGAACTAGGAATCTTTAGGTTCGTGTATGGAATATGGAGAAAGAGTCACCGTAATTATGCTAGCTTGTCGCTAAACTGATACTCAAGCATCCAAAACAGAATTATTGTCACATGCCTATCACCAAACCGTCGCTCGCCTGACAGCTAGCCTGGAGCTTGAACGACGGTGTTAAATGTGAAATCCTAATTTGCGATTTTCAAGAGTTTTATCTATCATAGACTACATAAATACTTCTTATTATAAATATCTAATACCCATTATATTTTTGTGTGTGGTTGATCATTATTATACATCTCATAATATCATTCCCTGATTCAAAAGCACATTTGGACATTGAAATTAATCCTTTTATTCTTGAGATCAATCAACCGCGAGTTTTGGTGAAAACATTGAAACTTTATATCGAAACAACTAATTTCTAAATAACTTTCAGATATTGCTGAAAATTGAGGGAGGTTGGACCGAAAGCACATGAAGAGTACAAGAACAAGGTGTTCTTGGTGATCCACGAGAAATAGACAATTCCAAAAGAATGTTGGAGATTGTAGGAATTAGATCAATGAGTCTAGTGTGTTTTTTAAGCTGGATAATACTGTAAGTTCTTATTGTCTATAATGCATGTTACGGGCTTGGTCCTGGAGTTTTTAATCCTGTAAAGGATTTTCTCCATCAACAAATATTGTGTAAATTACTGCTTTACTTATTATTGTGGCAATTCAACATAAGATAAATTTGACTTGATTGACTAAACATTTAGAACAATTAAAAAATGACTTGTTACTTTTAATTAGTAATTTTAATTCTATGTTATTCACCTATTCACTTCCTTCAGGTGATTTTGAGATCGAACTCGTAACTTTCAAAAATTATTCTGAGCAGAGATGTTAATTTTATTGAATATACTATGCTGAAACACGTAACACACAAATGATTCTCAAGTAGGGATGGCAACGGGGCGGGGGGCCCTCCNCGGGGGGCCCTCCCCGCCTCCCGCCGCGCTAAGAAATTCCCCGCCCCGTTACCCGTTTAAGTCGGGACGGGGAGACAAATAATTTTAGTTGCTATTTTCTATTAGAACTAATGAAAATTTTCATTTGAAGTATTGAATTTCTAAAAAAAATATATATATATATATATTTTTTAACGGGACGGGGCGGGGACCCCTACGGGATCCGCCCTGAACCCTCTCTGGGGCAAAATTCCCCCCCGCGGGTATCGGGTTTGTCGGAGTTTTTTTGCCATCCCTATTCTCAAGTAATCAGCAGTTGTGAAATAATTTGGGTAGCTGAAATTTTTATGAGCCCATAATAAATCGGTGGTGACCCAAATCGTGGCCTGATCTATGTGCAATACCCAGCCCATTTATTCCTAAATCAACTGAATATTCTGGAGGGGACAAACAAGTTTTAGTAATTGATCTTAGCTGTTTCTAGATGATTTACGCATGGATGAATGGTGGCCGTTGGATGTAGGTTTTGGGGACTCTCTCTCACTCTCTCTCTCTCTCTCTCTCTCATATATATATATAAGAGCTCCAATGCTTATTTTATACTAAGCACTGATGACGTATCATATTAATTCATTGGTGGATAATAAATTTAATTCAATTGTTGAAACCCACAAAATCTTTATCTAAAAATCTAACAGCTTTTGATGTCTCTCTTTTTTTTCCTCTCTTTTGTACCTATTTATTTAGGATTCTCTATAATTTCTTAGTGAAATAGAGTGTGGTTACAATTGTATTGTTAGATTGAGAGAGGATTGTTCGAGTTTTCTGAGATTCTTCTATAATTAACCTTTATCCTTGTGATTTGTGATTGTGCTAGCATAGTTAAGCGTAATCCTAATTGATATTCAACGGGGACTAAGTGTTTAAAACGGTGGGCTTGGATTGAAAAATTCTTGTGTTCTTAACATTTTTGTTTTAATTTGTCACTATTTGGTGGGAATTAATATCATATTTTTAATAGATTTTGATAAAAATTGATGAAATGTATGGTTGAAAAGTTGAAGCTCCATTAGAATTAATTAATGATTTCGACTTGAATTAAAATCTATATTGTAATCTAAGTTCAAGAAAGCTCTTAACGTCCTAGATATTGTTCAAGAGTTCGATAATTTCAGTGGCAGAAGAAGAAGATATTGTTAAAGATGAGGTTTCGTCTAAGGATGTCAACGAGTCGAGTCAAGTCGAGCAGAGCCGAGCCGAAACTCGAAACTCGGAGTCGGCTCGAGTAAAAATGGTTCGAACTTTTTTCGGCTCGAGCCGAGTCGAGCTTTTACTTGACCAAAAAATCTAGACTCAAGCTTTATCGAGTCAAGCCGGCTCGTGTTCTCCTTGGCTGCCTGTATTGCAAGTAGCTTCTGCTAAGCTGCATGTGCACGTAGCTGCCAAAGTGGGCAGAAGCTGCTGCCTGTATACATATTTATATTTTTTTTCTTAAAAATTTGCTCACTGGCCAAAATGGCCCTTGATACGGGCTGGCCAATGTGGCTAGTCGAGCCACCGGGTTGGTTCGTACTCTGGCCAATGCTCCAAAATGGGGCTCTGCCCGAGTCTCGGCTTGATAGAATCGAGCCGTGAGCTGGACCAGCTTTGGATTTTCTGGGGCCAAGCCACGGGACACCCAAGTCGCGAGCCAAATTGACACCCCTAGTGTCGTCCCAAGAATCTCCGAAAACATAAACATCGATTGCATTTAATTGGCCAAGAAAAGTGATACATATTTATCCTCTATTTATTGATATAGGCCTATGCACTTCCAGTTGTAGATGATGTCCCTTGCGCATAAGCATTTAAAAACTCAGTAAATGAGCAGTGGAAGGGAGCAATTGGTGAAAAAATGCAGTCTCTTCATGAAATTTTGTTGACCATAGTAGCACTATTTGATGTGAAGACCTTGTTTTTACTTAGGTTTTTGGAATAGGAAAGCTACATAATTTAGCCGGAAGGATTCAAAGTTGCTAAAATAGAAAATTGGGTTGGTAAATTGAAGAAATTTCTACACTATTTAGGAATAATCTATCTAACACCAGTGGTGCTAAAATATCAGTGATGTTAGATGGTCACACTCGATATGTTAAATTAAATGAATCACGTGATTAGTGCTAGAGCATCAGTGATGTTAGATGGTCACACTCGATATATTAAATTAAATGAATCACACGACATTATATTTAAGTGAACCAATAATTTAATGTCATTCAATTGTTACTTAGACCGATGCTTGACACTAGTTATGTTGAATATCATTGATCTTAATTGAACAGCCACCGAGTCCGTGGGATAAGCGATTGACAGATTTATGATAAGGTAACATACGCAAGAAGTAAATTTGATCACTATGTGTATGTTCATAAGCTACAGAATAGTTCATTCATTTATTTACTCTTGTATGTGAATGATATGTTGATAGCTTACTAATGAAGACTCAATTGAATCAAGTGTTTTTAGCACGTGATCGATTATGTTGACTCTAAATACGCTGGTGATTTGAATAAATGTCAATCAACTACTGGGTATGTGTTTTCTCTTGTTGGATCTCCAGTCTGTTGGAAGTCTACTAAAATACACATTTCCTTTGTCTACTACAAAAGTAGAGTACATAGCAATTAACAGGTTGTTAAGGAAGCTATTTGGCTTAATGGGTTGATGGAAAACTTGAGAGCTGCAAAGGATTGCATCAGTTTCCGTTGTGATAGTCGAGTGCAATTCGTTTGGCAAAAAACCAAGTTTACCAAACAAAGAGTCTGATGTTCATTATCACTTCGTGTGAGAAATTATCAAAGAAGGAAAGGTACTGCTTCAGAAGATAGGGACAAGTGAGAATCCTGTAGATATGATGATTAAGTTGTTAAGAACGGTCAAGTTCAAACATTGTTTGGAATAGATCAACATCCTGCAAATTTGCACGATTTCAATAGTGGAACCTATGAATTAACTTAATTTGTCAGAGTATATGCAAAATCAAGGGAGTTGTGTGGGATCCCCTAACTCACTAATGTGGTTTTGGCTTATTAGCCTTTAGACTTGAATCCTACATCTAAAGTTTAGTAAAGAGGGGTCTCTTATGAGCCCCTCACACCTTGTACTAGGCACATTTAAGAACGGAGTAGTGAGCAAAGAAAATTCTTGACAGAGAGATTCATAGAGACGAAAAGAGATGCTAGGTATGTTTGAATAAGTAATTCTTGAAGAAGATACTGCAATGTTTTTGTTAACTTGTTAAAACCTGTTAGTATTTGGCTTGCTTCTCATTTCAAGCTCAGTGAGTCATTGTCCCCATATTCAAATGCAGTTGGTAGCTTAATGTATGTAGTTGTGTGTGCAAAACCTGACATTTCACTAGCTGTTAGCATGGTAAGCATGTATATGCACAATTCGGTCAATGGACATTGGCAAAATGAGAAATGGATTATAATATATTCTTAATTTGTTTAGTCTTTGAGCGAGATGACACACTTGGTCAAAGCATGAATGGTAATTGATATTGTAAATATTACACTTATCTTGGTCATCAAAAATAACTTTTGGAAGTAATTTTATGACTAGATACTTAACTTTTGTATATTTAAACCCTGTTTGGAGCCCATTTTCTGGTCCAAAATATGAGATTTTTGACCGTTACATAGTGAGGTAGGTCCCACCAATGTCAGATAAAAGTCAAAAAGTGTGGTTGAAAATTGGAGTTCAACGGTACAATAATTCATTTTTTCCCCCCACAAAATGGGCTCCAAACAGGGGCTTAGATTATTTTAGGAGAAAATCTGATATTGAACGAGAAAGAATGAAAGGGAACAATAATTGAGCAAAAAGGATTAAAATTAGACATATTCTGAAAATTGGAATCAAGGAGTTATGTTTGAAAGTTGAAGGACCTCAATTGCAATATTTAAAAACTCAATTCCGAACAGAAAGAGGAAAAATAGACCAAATAGCACAAGGAAAAATTAAATTCCTAACAATTTAATATATCCTAATTTGACTAAGATTATGTTTTCTAATCTCTCCGTGTCTCTATTTTAGACCTAATTTAGGTATATAAACATGTAATCTTTCATTCAAATTAGGGAAGGCTAGAGATATAATATGAGATAAGATTAAACATTCAAATACATTAAATTCTCAAGATTTGTATCTTGATTTGGGATTTGAAGGTTGAAGAATATAATTAGCCGAGAGATATATATACATTCTTTGAAGAGGATATTGAGGATCAATTGTTAAGAATTGGGTGTAAATGAACAACAATCGCTAAGATTCTTTTTTTATTCATTATATTGAACCCGGTGTTATTTTTCATACTTTTATTATTTAATTTCTAAATTATGATTGGTTAAAAAATTGATTATTAGAATGATGATGTAACTTAGGTTTAATATCTATTTAATTCCAAAGATTTCATGCAACTTGATTATGTTAATTGCTTATTGTGTTTTACTTACATTTAATTGATGTTCACCGATTTTTTGATTTAAAGACAATACCAAGACCAGAGGAAATATATTTGTCTAGTTTGTGCTACAAGTGACATAGGTGTTATAAGAGATTGAGAGACCATTACAGGTTATGCAATCTTGATAGAATTACTAAAACTAAATGCTTGTACATGTATATAAATTTACATAGAGATATAGTAAATCCGTATATGTGAAAATGGTTAGTTTGCTTGAGAGAGGCCACTACATAAAATTGGTTAATTCGATCGTTAATACATATGAAAAGGTGTTGAATGATATTGGATTGAATGGATATTAAATGAATTTCTAACCACTTAATCTCAATAGTTTTCCTCCAAATTAGATTGGTTAGGTTATTTTAGATTAGTTTAGGATAAATAAATTAGAGTCGAAACTCTTGATTTGATAATTTGTTACAATATCAATTTAGATTGAAATTATAATTTGAATAAAATTTATAGTAAATATTAGTCTATGAGTGAATGATATCCAGACTAAAAAATTTAACTTTATTAATTGCATGATCCGTACACTTGTTGAATAAATCGATCAAGTTTTTGGAGCCGTTGTTGGGGATTAATTTATTTACTGTAGTTTTTGTTGTTAATTCTAGTTTTGATTTTTATATATATTTTTTATTATTTTTATTTTTTTCTCTTTTTAAGTTGATCTACTTATTCTTCTTGATTTCATTGATAGGGAACTAAAAGAAATAATAGCTCAACCACAACATGAGATGGGAGATCCCGAAATCGATGAAGATGAAATGCCTATAGATGATTTCTCCGCCCTAAAACGCTTTGAAATGAAGGGATATGATATACTTGTCGAAGTTGATGATGATGACTTGCTATTGGGAGTACTTTGAGGACTACCTGCTTTTCAAGCACGAGGTGTAAACGAAGTTGATGAGAATGATTTTTCATTGGAATTACTATGGGCATTACCAGATTATCGAGTACATTACAATCTATATCAGCAACCATATAATCCAAATTGGGAGCAACGATCAAATCTCTATTGGCTAGAATGTCAAAATATTGAATAATCCTCAATAAGAAAGGGAGCCTACTCATGAAAATTTACTTTTGTAATTGCCCAAAATTAAGGACAGTAGAACGGTCATTCAATCCGAGGAACCAACAACAAAAGATGAGCATGAAGAGGCTCATGAATTAATCTTGACCGGCCAAAAATAATTAGTAGCATTCAAATTAAGAAGATAGAATTAACATGCAACCATATGACTTCATTGTTTGCTCAAAAATTAAGTTTGTGATTAACCTTACGATAAGATTGAAGTATACATTGTTGAGTTCGTATTGAGGGATGAAGGGAAGTCCTACTACTTGAGAGGGGCAAGGCAAAAATTTGGATGACGGATGAAAATTTGTGTAAAATCAAATTAAGCAAACTAAGAAGGACCTCGAAAGCCATATTCAAAGTGCAGTGAAGCACTTGTACAAAAGTCAAGCTTGAAACTATAAATCAAGAACTTAATAGGAAGTAACCATTTTCCTAACCTTAACTCTTTAATTTTAGTTATTGTATAGCATATAAATAATACAATTGCATTCAGTATTTATTCAAGTTTAATTATTGTTTAGATAAAAATTATTGCATTATTATTTTTAGGGTCGTCATCCTAGCTCCTCGGCAAACAAATTTAAAAATTAAATTCAAGATTGACTGCGGTCAACCGCGGTGACTGGCGGTCACTTTTTTTAAATCAAGAAAAAATGATAAAACTAAAAAATATATCTATTTATTAAAATTTTAATTTTTAACTATAAATTTTCAAAATTCTCCCCCTCAAGTCACATATTTGAAATTCAAATTCACACAATTACCAGCTTATTTCATTGAATTAAGGTAGATGTAATAGGTAGTTGATGTGTTTCAATTATTCTTTGGAATTTTGAATTTTATTACTTATTAATTTTTGTTAATGTTGTTTATAATTTTTATTCGAGGAAAAATTGGTATCAAGAACAATAGATCCCTTTTGAAGGAAGAGAAATGACAGAGAAAAAGGAATAGATTCTACAAATTTCAAGATCGATTCCATTTTTAAACATTTATCCGACGAGTCTAAACTTTTTCCCTTTTATTTTTATTTCTATGTTTTAGGTTTAATAATGTTACATTCAGAACAATGTACGAATTACGTTTGAGGGTGAAAAATTTAGGTTTTCTTTTAATTTAATCTGCATGAAAGATTTGTCTGTAATTAATTTAGGTTTAGTTTTTAGTCTAAAAAGAAAAAAAAATTGATTTTTTTCTTTATAGTTTATCTTTCATGCTTGTGTGTGACTTAACTTGAATAATATAATCCATAGACATGATAATATTGTGTCTATCTATGATCAAAATTTGAATCGATTTGTTTGAACTCTCAAATTTTGAATATTTATTTGAATTCTATTTTTTTTTTTTATACTTGGCTTTCAAACAAATTGAGCACAAATATATTCTTGATTGCACTTATGGATAACTTTGAAATTAATTGTGTAAATTAACTACCTTAAAGTCTTTAAAGACCATAGGAAGTCATTATTACACTAATGACCCAAGTCAGAACCATATTGAAAATCCATTTAGAATAAGTTTGGGAGTGATTAAATCCATCCAAATCAAGAACATCTTCACTTTACTATTCCCCAGTTCTTATTGTTGGCCCGAAAAAGTAAAAGATATTGCACTAGACGTGGCACGTAAGAAAAAGTTATCTACATTGTACTATGAAGCTAATTTTGAGTAATTTGGCCATATTCATGACCGATGTTAGGAGATAATATATTAGGAAAGAAGGCTGCCTGTAGTGTAGAGTGAAAACTAACTTCAAAAATTAGAAAGATCCCAAAAATAGAAGAAGAGATTAAAAAAAAAAAAAAGAGAAGAAAAAGAAAGTACAAGAAAATTGAAATACACCAAAATGTGTTGAGGCATTAGCAAAACAACTATAAGTCCTGTCTATGTCCAGCTAAATCATGGTTATCGATTAAAACTTGGAGAATGGTTGAGTTGATAATGAAGATTAGACCAATATCACTTATTTAGCTCACAATTGGAAAAAAGAAATAGAAAAAACCAAGAGAGTAATATGAGTGATGAGAGATTATATTGACATACTTGGAAATTGGTATTATTATTTTTTTTGGAAAAGGGGCTTTCAAAAGTTGAAATACACAACTTGATTAAGTAGCATAGTTGAAAATGAAAATATTTAACACACACATATTCATAAGCTAAATATACGATTTGTGATGTTTGTGAAATAACTATTAATCATTGTGTTTCATTAACTTGTTTAAATTTTGGGAAAACATATAAGTCTGATGTATGCACAAGTCTGTACTAGACTCGACATTACATTTGTTATTTTTCTAGGCAGATATCAAAGTAATCCGAGTACACAAGAAAGCTGCTAAGAAAGTGATGATGTATCTTCAATGAACCAAGACTATTTGTCTCACATACAATCATTTTGACAATCTTGAAATTGTTGGATATACCGATTCAAATTTTGTTGGATGTGTAGACACAAGGAAGTCTACTTGAGGATGCATTTTTGTTCTAGTCGAAGAAGCTGTATCTTGAAGAAATAGTAAGCAGACTATAATTGTATCGTCTATCATGGGGAAGAATTCATTGGTTGCTATGAAACTATAACATGAGCATTATGGTTGAGGAATTTCGTCAAAGGCTTATGTAACACCCCAAAATCTAGATACCTAGATTTAGAAGTATCATCATTTCACTTTTCTCTTAAAATCATAAATGCGGAAGACGATTTGATTTTTCTATAACATGATAAACATCAATAACTTATTATTTTAAAATAATTTATGCATCATAAAAATATAAGACAATTAAATTGAATGTAAACTTTATTTACAAAACGAATTCAATATTTAAATGTGATAGAACTGAGTCTGTGTCACTACAAGTCGTCATCTTGTAACGTCTCTTCATTATTTGAAAATGGGGAGAGATAACGTGGAATAAGCTAATGCTCAATAAGGAAATTTTGTGCATATGATGCATGCTCATGATATACTTACGAATTATTTTAAAATAATTGTAAAAAAAAACATTTCTTAATATGTATCCCAATTTCTTTCATTTCTTTTAAAACTTTAATATTGACATCGTGAGCTCATGGTGTATCACCTAGCCAATCAGATGTAGTGGGCAATTATTATTTGAAACCCGATTCGTCCTACTGGTAGTACCACAAAGCTATTAACATTAACATTGATCGGGTGCGTCGGTTTCCCACAACCCATTTCCCACTCACACCTTTCATAGCATAAACATATACCTCGTAATAAAAACATTCGAGATACATATCTTTTTGAAATAGTCCTTGACTCGTTGGCATTTGGAAACTTTTTATTTATTGAAATTTCATATATGGTTATCAATGCGTTGGTTTGTATGAATATGTCGTAAGAAGCATTTATGACATAAAAGATAATTATCAAATATCATGTTCACGTAAGGGCAATTTAAATATCACGTTTATACATTTAACCATATGATATGCATATGAAAATAAGGGGATATTTACTTACCTAGAATTCTTAGAAATTTACTTTTAGAATAGCAAGTGGAGATGTCCCTAGCCGCCCACGAAAATCAAAATGTTGTAGTCCTATTTCTTTATACATTATAAATATAACTTCTCCAAACTCATCGTCACTTTTTATTTTGATATTAAATAGGTAAAATATTACTTCATCTTGGGTACCATTTTTTTTTAGAATTATCAACCTTTCTTTCAAGCTTTTTAAACTAATTACCTGAATGAAAGAATATTTTAACCTCATACACTAAAAACCTAATTTGAATTTCCATGTTGCCACCACTTGAGACACCAAATTAATAGTCATGGATCACACCTGCATCATTTATTTAAGGGAACAATACATAAATCAGGTTTTTAAGTATCACCATTTTAAAATTAAGGTTTGAAGTTTTAAATTTTAAAAATCAGGTTTTCATTAAAATTTATTTATGAATTAATTAATTAATTATATATTTTATTAATAAATATATAAATGTCACATAACTATGCAATTTAGTCACAATTCAAAAATTTTAAGATCACAATTCAAAAATTTTATAGGTCACAGTTCGTTCATCAGTCACAAATTAAAAATTTAAAAGTCACAATTTGTTCATCGGTCACAAATCACAAAATTTATAAGTCACAATTTATTTTATGATCATATATTACTTTTATTGGTCACAAATTAAAAAATGTGTAGGTCACAGTATTTATTGGTCCCGGTATATTCTTTATTGGTCACACACCAGCCAATTTATTGCTCACAATCAACAAATCATTTGTGACCACCACCAACACAACCCCACCGTCGTCTCCGCCGCCACCACCAACACCACAGAAACGTCGTCAACACCAACCCCACAGAAACTATCGACGCCGCCACTACCACCAACACTGTCACCGCAATCACCACCAATTCACAACCACTGCCACCACCATCTCCATCACAGCCACCACCACAACTACCATCTCATCTATCTTCATCTCAATCACACCGCAACCACCAACCCCCTAAAAAATCCCCAAATCGTGATGCCCCACCATGACCACCACCACGAACATCACCACCATGCCGCCACCACC
>CAIGRT010182986.1:0-12311 GCA_903798405.1 Fraxinus platypoda
CCAATATAAAAAAAAATTCGATTCTGGGTCTAGAATCGAGAACCGAACTAAACCATTCGGTTCTCGATTCGAATACATGTTCGGGTACTTCATTTAAAAAAAATCGCTCGGTTCGGACATTTTGCCCAGCCCTAGTGAATAGTGTTGCCTTTTTTTATTTTCCTTTTTTATGTTAAAATTATGTAGTTACCATTTTGCCATTTGTTGATTTAGTCAAAATAATTTTTTGGAGTCAACTAACAGTCAAACTCACGGTTTCCATCCATTCGAACCTCCGGTGAGAGTTTTTTAAAGGTTTGGTACCGTGGCTGGCACAAAACAAAGGTTTGGGCAAAGTCTGCAAAAAAGTGAAAGGTTTGGTACCGTTACTGCAATTTTCCCTTTTTTTTTAATGTTTACGATTCAGTGCACGTCAATCGGGCTGGTTTAAAAACCCGTATAGAGAGAGAGGGGCGCGAAAGCCCAAAATTCTAAGCTTCCGTTTGGCTTCAAATATCAAAATATTTTAAAAAATTCAATCATAATTATAAACCATTTATAGATTAGCTATGCAGAGGTTAAAAACTTTTTCAACGATTTCTTATATTAATAAATTTATCTACAGTATTTTGGAACTAAAAAAACCCATTTTCAGCTCCCTTTACTTTACTTTTATGTATTTAAAATAATATTAAAAAATAAAAGATGCACGACAAGAGATTTTCTGATAGGACGAGTGTCCGTCTCATTTGGACAAGGATGGAATATTTTGCCATCGCTAGGTATAGCCCGACTATGGGGTAAGGGTTTAAAATAAAGATAAATGGTAAAGTTAATATTATTGAATATTCAATTTAAAATTGAGGAAAAATGCTTTTTCGTTGTGCATAGTTTACCTAGTCTATGTAAAATATGATCATTAGCAAGTCATATTGCGGAGTATAGGACTCATATGGTAGTATTTTATGGATTCAATTTGAAATAAATTTAAGGGTCGTTTGATAAAGTATCAAAATTTTAGCGAAACACATTTTAGACTTCAAGAAAAATAAGAAAAAAAACACGTCTCGTCACTTCAAAATTATATTAATGTATCAAAATTTGATCAGTAAGACGATTTGCTACTCAGTAACTCTTTCTTTCCATGATTTACTCATGTTTATTTCATAGTTAGCCACATATATCCTCAGATAATATCTAATCAACAAAAGGAAACCTTAATTAATTCCCATCAGTACAAATTTTAGTATGACAGCCAGCTGTTGCTATGGTATTCCAAATATTAATTGTCTCTCCTTTCTGTCACCTTAAAGACTCACATAAATACATATGTTCTCAATTAATAACCATATTTTCTCTATGAGTTTGATAAAAAAAAATTAATTTTAAAAAATTACGGTCAACGAGGGCTAAATATTATGCAAACGAGTGATTGTTGCTGGACCTAACCATTCGGTTTGTGGATTAGAACCAGTTCAGTCACAATATTCACGCATGCCATTCGATGTATGTTGGTGCAAGAAGAGTCGATGGAACCGAAGTCATCGGAATATAGAGTTAGAGACCTAAATATTACAAAAAAATTGAATACTCGTTCTGGTTACCTATGGTGTAAGTATATCACTAATATGCTTATAATCACTTAATAAACTTAATTATTAACCTTTTCCATGGAATCCAAAAATTGAATAGAGTGCATCAAGGGCAATAATTCAGTTGATACTGTCAATCAATGAATTATTACCAAAAACTCGGTGTTTCTTACAAGTAAACAAATTAAATTCAAAAATCATGAAAATGAATTTCAGGATCTTATTAAACATTATATATAGCAATGGATGCCTGGAAGAAGAAACCACAGATCAAAATATGACAAGGAAGAAGGTGAAACTTGCTTTCATCACTAATGATTCGGCAAGAAAAGCAACATTCAAGAAAAGGAAGAAGGGTCTGATGAAGAAGGTGAGTGAACTCAGTACCCTTTGTGGTATTGATACATGTGCCATTATATATAGCCCTTACGAGTCTCAGCCCGAGGTTTGGCCGGACAATCGTGGTGTCCATCGCGTCTTGGCGCAGTTCAAGAGGATGCCGGAGATGGAACAAAGCAAGAAAATGGTGAATCAAGAGAGTTTCATCAGGCAGAGAATCGCCAAAGCGTGTGAGCAGCTAAAGAAGCAGCATAAGGAGAATCGAGAAAAGGAAATTACTCAGGTTATGTACCAGTGCTTGACGGGTAAAGGGCTGCAGAATTTGATGATGCCAGATTTGAATGATCTCGGGTGGTTGCTTGATCAGAACTTGAAGGAGATTAACAAGAGAATTGAAGAGCTCAAAAAGACTGTTCATCCTCCTCCTCAGCAGCAGGTTGCGCCGCCGCTGCCACCACCACCACAGGTAACACCAGATAATTTGCACATTCAGGAGCAGAAACCGGCGGTGGATTTAACAATGGATGCCATGCAAAGGCCACAGTGGTTCACAGATTGGATGAACAATCCCAGTGATCATCAGCAAATGAATTCTTTTGCGCATGGGGATGAAATGATGCTGCCATTTAGTGATAATAATCACAATACAATGTGGTCTAATGTCTTCTTCCCTTGATGATCATCTTCTGGATTTCAAAAAATTTCCATTTCCAATTCCGATGCTGCATTTACACGTTTCAGTGATAATAATCGAGACTTTTGCTTCTTGTGATGAAAAACATTTTGATTTCAGATATGATTTGAGTAAAATCTCCATTAACTTGTATATTTTGCCTTTTTCTTGTTCATTTTTCAGCTTTTTATTTGTTAACTCATTTAAAAAACATGGTATCCAAACTTCAGTTTTATGTAACACTCGAGATCTGATGGAGTATGCGACCACCATGTCGAAGATTTTAATTTCGGTGACACTTAGCACTTAGGTCTCTACTTAAAAATTCCGTCCAATAAATTGTAAAAATATCATTATATCAATCCTTGGTTAATTTTTTAATATTGAATTAGGACCTATACTTCTCTTGGTATTGAAAAATCGACCCCCATACTATGCTCATTTTTACCTAGTAGCCAAAACTTTGATCACCTATAATTTCCATGTAGTTGATTTCTTGATTTTTCCGACCATTAGTAATTTCAATTTTTTTTCTTCCTATAATAGTCGATTTATATAACACTTAAGTAACGTAGAATCTTTCTCATTAGGAGCCGTTTGATGTAGATTTTGTGAAAAATGATTTTTTCGACATGTGGTTAAAAAGTAAGAAAATGTTACGAGTTCATATACAAAATTATTTTATTGGAAGAATGTTGTTAAAAACGAGTTTTAAAGAATCTGTACCAAATAGGATTACATGTCTTTACTATTTAGATATGACCCATTTTTTCCTTGTCTGCCTTCCTCTTAACTCTTCATACGGATAATAATTAATTAATTATAATGTATTTTGTATTAATAGATTCAATAAAGAGTATCACGGAGTTATTGAACATTATCGTGAAGATCGAGAGATAGTACAGTTATAATTATGTTAGATTTATCATATTTTAGTAATTTATCGATTTCAATAAATTACTATTTTTTCCTCACTAAGGCATATTGGACAAGAACTTACTATGTCACCTTGCTGAAACTTTGTTTTCAACGTTTAGGATAAATTGTTTAACCTATGCAAATATTTCTATTTGAATGTACATGTCATGACAATTAGGGTCAGGGACGGATCCAGAACTGAATTACAGGCCGAACTAATACATAAAAAATAAAATAAAATTACACATGATTTTTTTTTTTTACATAATTTTTTTTTTCTAACTAAAAAAAAATCAATTGGGGGAGGGAGGGAGGGGGAGCTGTAGCCCTGCCCAGCCCCCCCTCCATCTGTCCCTGATTAGGGTCCGTTTAATTGGTTTAAATTCAATGAAAAATGTCACATCCGAGGAATTCAATTTCTACTTTGGCTGTTTGATACGAAAGTAGAAATGAAGTTCGAATTCTAAAGTACAACTATTTTAAGTTTTTTTTTTTTTTTTTCCAATTTCATGGAAAATGCATTCCTATAGGGTACTTTGATTTTTATTTTCCAATTTACATGAAATTGAAAAATCTTTCCACTTTTGCCAATCAAATGGACCTTAGTAAAGAAGAAAGCCATTGCATTGTCAATTGAGAAATTCTTGCACGATAGAGGGCTTCAATTTTCTTAAAGAAAAGAAAAGAAATATATATATTGCTTACATGTCTATTAATATTTCTCAACCTCTTTACAAGTTGCGGATCTTTTTGGTTTTGCTAAAAATTAATTTTTTAGTAAATTTTTATAAAAGTCGATGAAACAAACGTATAATTTAAAAGTCGATAAAATTTGTGGATATCATGAAATAGTGTAGTTGAAAATGAGTTAGTGAAAAAATAAATTTTAAAAAATGGGGACCAAACGTGAACTATATTTCTTAATCATAATTTATTCACCATATAGTGATTTCATTTTTCTTAAATCAATTCACATGGTATGGCCAATAGCCATTGCATATTCTTTTTTTCCCTGTAACAAGTAGGTAAGACCCTAATGGCCAATGTGGTACTCTACTTTGATGCACTATCAATTGTTAATAAAATTTTAGGGGTCATGTCACACTTTTATAGATATTATAGGTACATTTATGACTCTTAATTCATGAGCATATGCCAGAAAAGAATGGAATAAATAGTATAAACAAACTAATAATTTTGCTCATTGGAAGGTATCAATTGTTACTAGGTAAAGTGTAATGAAGGGAGTTGTAGGGTTGAGGATTGGTCTGGTTGTCTTGTTGTTGACTGGATATATTCTCCAATAAATTGTGTGCATAGGGTTCTTAAACTGTTGGGTCATGAATCTGTCACACTGCAAATTGTCCATTCAAGATGATTCCCCATCATTTTTCACTGTTCAAGATTTTTTATTTTTTTAGTAAAGAAACACTATCCAAGTCTGGGTGGGATTTGATTCACTGTTCATTGTTCAAGGTTTGTTTTTGAAAGGCCAAGACAAATTCCAAGAATTCAAACCAGTGCACCAAAGGCGTGCAGTTCTACCCCAATTAGCTAGAATGAAAAGAAACAATTTATATTGTGAAGTGGAAATAGTATTAAATAAGAAAAATCTCATTAAAGTTTAGTATACTAAAAACGTTGTCAAGGGAAACGTAAAGATTAAGCTACTGTGGAGTTGGTATAAGCTATTAGGAAACAAAAAAAATTAGATAAATAAAAGGAGAGAACAATGCAAAAGTACAAATGAAAGAAAGCATAAAGGGTTTTTGTTACATGAATAGGGAGAATAATAGGACTGCCTTTGTAATGTATTATGCAGATTTGCTATAATTTCATGCGATCTCCAAATCCAATATTCTATTGGAGTTTCCAACCAAACCCCACTTTTCCATCTACCCAGAAAAGGAAAAAAAATATTAAAGGAAAAGAAGGACGGTAGGCTCTAATCTCTAAGGTAAATACCATATCAAATCTCATTCATCCAGATCGATTTTTATTGTTGAACTGTCACATCTAATAAGACTTGAACTATTAGATGGATTCTCACGAGTAAGTTAGATTCATTTTATTATTAAACTTCTAATACATGCACGATTGAGTGCAACGAGACTCGAATTTAGAACATTTGCTTACTCTCGCATATATCATATTGCACCACCCATCTAAAAGTTTGTGTTGAAACGTATCCAACCATTTCCACTGAAAAAATGAGGGGACAAAGATTTTAGTGAAGGATCATTGATAATAAACAATTGAATGGAGTACAAATAAGCCAAAGATCATGTAATAAAATTCTCCACTAAAAGGATATAACTCTAGAGTATGTTTGTGCAAGAACATGTAGTTTCTGTCGACCTCAACGAGTGTAAGCACTACTATAAATTATCGAGCCATTCAGTTCTAGGAGGAAACTTTAAACAAAATTTAATCTAGTAATGTACAGTGGAATGTGAAATGAAATTGTGGGCTCAAAAACCTTGTTCAAGACAGCACATGCTGACATGCATCATAGTGCCATCAGAAACAGCTCAAAGAAAAAGGGATCCCTGCAGAAAAAAGAATAACCAGTACTAATTAAGAGGACATCCTTCAATCTAGACTTTAGACTACAGCTGTACAGTAAAGCAAAATGAACAAGTACCTTTTGCCTAAAGAAGCTAGAGCCCTTTTTTCATTGTTAAATGAGGAAAGCCATTTGTACAGAAAATCTCTTCACGGAGGTCTTATCGGCCCTCACATGAGGTGGGTCCCGATGTGGGATCCACCTGATTAGAAATTGATTCAAAAATTTTCCCGTCCTCCCTTGTGTGTAATCTGTAGAACTTCTGTGAAGCTACACGGAGTAAGTGTAGCTCGGTTCTGAAGGTTTTATATGAAATTCCTCTTCTTTGGTTATGCATTATTGGAGACACTATCAGGGATTAATTTCTTGCATGTGGGCTAAGCAAAACAAGCATAAATCTGGTTACTAAAACTAGCAGCCAATAAAATCTATTGGCTAATTTTCTATAGGTAAATTAAGAAATGAAGCATAATGCAGTTTAACTATATTTAGAAATTGGGACATGTGCGTCGAATCCAAGCTTCACTTGATATTTGATAATGTGGAATGGACGATAATGAATAGTGATGCCTCGTTGAATTATAACTCCGTTAAATCTTTTTTTTATAACTTTTGCTTGCTCTAGAAGGAGGTGAAAAATTAAACTTCACATTTATTCGACTCAGATGTATCTAACAGACTCAATTTCACTTTGATGTATATGTTTACTTAGCTACATTCTCGAGCACACACTATTTATCTAATACATGAACTTCAACCATTTTTCTTAGTCCAAAAACAGGTAATTTTCTCTAAAAGTAGCCTTTTCGGGTGGTATGCAAAGACGTACTTCCCACAAAGCTCAAAATTTTAAGCTTAGCAAAACGACGATTGAAACATTTACTAGTCAAATTTAATCCACCGGACCACCATAAACTCCATCAAAGAACAGTGCGTTAATGTTGTTAAGGGAGATGAAGGATAGCTAAGAAATCTGTCCTTTGCATGCATAATGGCCTCCATTCGGCAAATATATAAATTATTTATAATTATAAATAATAAGAGGAATAGTAATGGATCCTATGAAATTTGTGAATAAAAATGAGTAATGCTTGTTTAATGTTTGATTTTAATTGAAATTTATAAATTGTATTCAAAAGGAGGCTTAGTAGTTTGCAAAAGAAACAAATATCCCCATGGTTGAATGGTGAGGATCCCAAATTAATCAAAAGTAAAAGCACAATATCCTTATAATTTTCTAAGTACCGTGAATCCATTCCACAAGACAATTGTACTGGAACCAAACATGCCGTACCGACATACATGTCTGTGCTGGAATTCAATGCTGTGCTGCCATGCACATCCAGAACTTTCTATCCTGGTTTCAACAAACTTACAAATCTTTGAATGTTTGTGTAAATCCTTCACACACGCGCACTCGCAGATAACAGCTTTGAGCTTATAATTTGCTTGTAATTTCGGGTTAAATCTTTAAAATATTCATGAGGAACAAACCATAGGTGCAATCAAGAAAACCAGCTGCTTTCAAGTAAAAGAGACAAGCCTTAAGCATAGGCTTTATTCATTCTGTTATTAGCAATTCACAACTTTACTAGAGCAAACACCACATCCTATTACAATACTAATAATTATTTAGCAGTTTCAATTAATACATAATGAATGCAGAAGTTGGAGCAGATGGAATTAGGTAACAATAAATCAGGCGATATGCCGATAATTAACTAGTCGGATGCTACATTTTTCCACTTCTGTGTGGTTGAAATGATGTAAGCAGATGCAAGCTTGTCAATTCCAGGCTCGGCCACATACCGACCTCTATCTTCATCACTAGGCCACACTTTGTAGGCCTTCACAGAATCATAATAACTTGTATCTTCAACTGCCCTTCGACCCCTCGAGCTTTTGCCTTTGAAGATGTTGAAAAGAGAGAAAGAACTATCCGAAGATTTCTTCTGCCTGTTGTTTCCTGCCATTTTTACAGGAGACGTACAGACAATGTATTAACCTAGGAGGGTTTTTGAGGGGTTTAAGAATAAGGTGTTTTTTGATTTCACAATGGCTATGAAGCTGTGGTATTTATAGTACGTTTGGAAAGGAATCTAGGGTGGATTGAATGCCATTGATCTGATCGATGGCTGTGATTCAATGAAATGAAATCAATAATTCTGATAGTAAAGAACTTAGGCAAAGAACGTGCATCATGGACCGCTGATTCCAAAGTTGGCTAAACATGCTTAATGGGGTTGTTTTTTACATGTCCATATTAATTATTCACCTTTTTATTTCAAAAATCAATATGACTAATGACTGATTAATGTCACTAGCAACACACACATATATAATTAATCTATATTTGTTATCGTGCCACAGAAGTTATCTTTTGTTTTTACATAATCTAAGGTTGAATTTAGTTTGACTTCAAATTATTGCTTAGAGTCGGGTGTTAGGAAGCATCTTTAAAAGTGTCGACTTACTGCATCTACTATAATCTTATTTAATTGGTTGAGAGATTATAATTGGATGGAACGAAGAAATCTTGGCACGAAGAATCAAATAAAGTGAGATATAACTTGTAAATATCATATTTCGAGAAGGGTATTTAAATAAAAAGAAAGTTGGTGGTGCCATCTAGAATTTGCATTGCAAAAGATCAAGTCCTTCAAAACATAATGTTCATTACCATCCCTTCCTCAAACTTCAATTTTAATCGCACATTTCGTAAGATCCAAAAATTTTATCAAATTTTTAATCACACATTTTATCAACTTTTATCAAATTTTTAGTTAAACCACATAGGGGCTCAAGGGGTTGCTTACAATGTTCTTTAATGACACTTAGAGCCTGTTTGTTGTGCATTATTCTCCTGACAAAATGAGAAATTCTACCATTATTTTTAGTAGTGGGTCCCACGCAGTGAGACAATGGTAAAAAATGATAGGCTGCTAACGATCAGAATTTGTCTACAAATTGAGATTAATGCCAAACAAACATGGGCTTATTCTTGATATATACTTACGTTACGTAAAACATTGATAAGATGAATCTATCGATACACTGAAATGCACAAAATTTAACGCTTCATCTAATATAACAACTCGAGGCATAACTGTGCAAACCCTATGGTAAATTAAACTTTTGTGGAGGTGATAATTATTATCTATTTGGTGTAAGAGTGATTAAAAAAACCAAAAGAATATAAAGAAAACTTTAGGGCACCTTTTGAATGTTTGAATTCACGCATATGATTGGGTTCTGAGAGCCTTTTTACTGAAAGAACATTATACAATTGAAGTAAAGCTTAAAACCCTATTTCCTTTGAAGCTTCCAACATTGCCTTCAAGCTGTCTTTAGATTCTTAAAAAATTCTAACATAAGAGCCAGAGGTTGTGTCTCTCTCCAACTTGTACTTCAATCTACGGAACTCAAAATCATATTCCATTTGCTTTTAGAATATTGCTATATTTATATAGCTAAGACATACATGTAGTGTGTTCTTGCTGTCTTCACATTCATTAATTAATTTAATTACTCTAAATATCTTAGCTAAAAAGTGTTAAAAATTAAGCGTTAAATCAACGTCTTACACTTTTAAGCTATTAGGCCTCCCGAAAGGAGACTTTTGTGTCCACCTAAAATGCACAGGAAAGGCCCAAATGCAATCCTAGGGAACAATGAAGTTCATAGGAACTTTCAGTCAAGGTGCAGATAGTCCGTATTTTCACGGACATGTCTATTTCATCGAGCCTCTCGTCGAGACGCTGCTCAAATTGTTACGCCTTTCATATGGTCGAAAATTACCGGACAAAAAATTTCGCTACCCTAGAACCGTTATAATTACGTTCAAATAAAAAAGTTTGAATTGCAGGTTTCCTGTTTCATACAAAGTCTTGATTGTTCTAGATTAGGAATCATTAGGGTAATTAAGCTAAATTTAATAATGTTTTAAGCAAACTGTTTGGTAAAATTTGACCTAAATTGCTCTAAATTAGTAATTTAATTAAAAAATGATGACTTTTGAATGAAGATGGATTAAGTGGGTTGCATTTGCTCTAAATGGTGCTTCCAAAAAATTAAATCGAAAATTGAAACACTATATATTCTATCCCTTGTAGGAATGCATGTTTTGCACTTAGGGTCCGTTTAATTGCAAGAGTGGAATTTGGGTGGAAAGAAAATGAATTCTAGGGAATTGAATTGCTTAGAATTATTTTCCTAGGAATTGTCAATTAATTGTATTTGATTAGTATAATTTTTCCACGTGAAAAATATTGAAATTTTGGATCTATTGGTGTTCGTTTGAATTTGTTTTATATGGAAATTATCTATTAAAGGGATATAATTTGTTACAATTGGGGATATAATTTGTTTTCATTGTAAAAAATAAAAATAAAAAATAAAATCTGGAAAGCCATTTTCCCACAGGGAAAACCAATTCAATGAAAATCAAGAAAAGGGGGTCATGTGGGGCTTTGGGTGGAAAACCAATTCCATGAAATTTTTGGCCAATCAAACATGCAATAACTTGAAAAATGGAAAATAATTTCCAACTTTCATGGAAAATAAACCTTATCAAACACAGCCTTAGTTTCTATTAAGAATAGTGTCAATAATTTTCAGTACTTTGGTCAATGCAAACTTATGAAATTTTGTAATTATAAATATTTTTAAGTGAAAACCTACTNTTCCAACTTTCATGGAAAATAAACCTTATCAAACACAGCCTTAGTTTCTATTAAGAATAGTGTCAATAATTTTCAGTACTTTGGTCAATGCAAACTTATGAAATTTTGTAATTATAAATATTTTTAAGTGAAAACCTACTCATAAAAAAATACAAGGAGTTCATTTTTCTTGTAAGTAAAAATATCGAAATATTTTAAAAATAAGGGAGTAATACTGTCAAAAGTTGAAAGCCAATATAATGCTTCAAAAGTACTTACTCATTTTACAAAATTTTCATCCACTCCTACACTTAATTAATTTAAATTGTTAAAATATTAAACTATTAATTTCGAACGTTAAATTTTATGTAGTTGGAAGGTAAATTGAGTTTGCTATCTTTCATGGTAAAAATATTAAGTTGCTATTAATGTATGTTTTTTTATAATATGGTATAAGATACTTTTTTGTATATGCGGATAGAGTTTCGCGATTTAGTTCAATTTGACTAATAAAGCTTGCAAATTATTGCTTAGACTCAAAATGTTAGGAAGCATCTTTAAAAGTACAATAATATCTTATGCATACAAAACGAACGAAGAATCAAATAAAGTTGGATAAAACTCGTGGTGTTCGTATTACGAGAACGCTAATTAAATTTAAGGAAGTTGGCCCTAATTTTCAAAATAAATTCACTACTTATATTTTCACTTATATATAAATTGTCTAAATTACAAAATTTAATTAATTAATGGGGACCTTTTAGGTAGTATCACACTAAAAACATCTCTCCGAATAATCTTTTATGTATGCAAGAGTATTAGGTTAATGATCGAAAAGATATCAACAAAATTTTAAACTCCACGCTCTCTAACATTGTTCGTTTTCTCGTAAAACATTATTAAGAATAAAATATATTCTCATTACTATTATGGTTAATATTGTTCTTCGTGTGTAAGCAACTCTTAAAATAAGATAACGAGAACCGTCTACTCGAAATATTAATTTACTTTCCAATATAAAATTATTATAAAAAATTGATTAATAATTTTGCATTAGGAATGACCATAAAATTCTATATACAAAAGCATATTTGTCACACTCAGATGAGACTGGCCAGTCCGCTCGGAGAATCTAATAATGGTCCGATCTGGGTTCATTGATTGTTCTATTTAATAATGAATCGATCAAGAACCGATTTGATCAGTTAATAACTTCCCGAATCATGCGGTTTAAGAAGAAATTGGAATCGGTACAATATGAATTGGTTGATTACTGAATTTGTCAAGACTCGAGAGCAAAATTTTATATTCCCTTTGCTTTAGTAGGGATTCGAACTTTGGCTTCGACTTTGAAACATTACCATAAAACCTTTAGAACGAATGTAAGCAAAATATATATATAATGGTTTATAAAAATCCTTTTTTCTTTCTAGAAAATGTTTTTAATAAAAATTATGTTCTAACTAAATCATTGAGCCATTTATTCAGAGACCCGATAATTTGTTCAGGTTGAAAATCGAGTCGGTTATGATTACTATGTACAAAGTATACAAATTAGTAAAGGGAACAATACATAACTCCTA
>CAIGRT010183051.1:0-16945 GCA_903798405.1 Fraxinus platypoda
AATTAATTGAAAAGCATACTAAACTATAATAAACATCCAAACATTCTAATACATTAAAATCAAAATAATTAATTAATACTAAAAATTTCAAAACAAGTGTTCATCTATATCTTTAGCAATGTAAAAATCTAGCCTAGCATAATATTGAAATTAAATATGCAAAAGTGAAACGACGTCACCGAAAATTGACGAAACGTGAATAAATCTGAAATTAATTCTATTTTCTGCCTCTGTTTTGTGTGTGTGTGTATATATACAAAGTACCTCAATTTCCGTCTTCTTGTGCTGTGTTCTCTGTCTTTGTGAGTTTATATATATATATATATTCAAAAGCTGTGTCTTTTTCTTCTCTCCTCTTCCTCAAATTCAACGTGAACAATTATATATTTTAGCCCCTTGTTTTTTCTTCTTTGTTTTCGATGCGTGCGTCTCTTGGATGCCGTGTATATAAATATAAATATATATCTAAAATCTAAATCACCAAATTTTTGGGTCTAATTTTAAGTCAAGGTTGAGGTCCAATTAAATTCAATGCTCAATTAAATTAATGATTGCTTCCAAGTCCTCCATTCTTTCATACAATACAAGTTAGTTCTTGTACTTCAATTTTTTTCATTTTTCGCCACATTTTGCTTCCTTCATTCAATTCATTTTTCACCCATAGAGTTTTACCTATTAAACATAAAATACAATAATTTAGAATATATTTTGTCAAAAGAACTATTAAATATCGCTATTTTAGGTCCCGAATAAGTGTAAAAAATTACACTTATCAGATATTAAATATGACGAACCACTCACTGACTCATCCAAGAGGTGAGTCATGGGGTGAACCAAGCTAGCATTTTCTATTCTGCTCAATGGCTCGCGTCTCGCTCGCAAGGTAAAAGAATTTAAATTTTCAATGAAATTTTAAAAATAATAATAAAAAATGTGACGGGCGCGAGCGGCTTGCCTCACCTCACCTCACCTCGCCCCCAAAGAAAGCAATGGTATAAATCGAAGTCACAAAATTTTGAAACGAGTTGATTTGTGCTCGATTCGATCCTTTTAACATCCTTACGTCTAGATACAATTCTGTTTTGAGTGGACCAACTAAAGTGCAAGTTTTCAGCATGGGCTGGTGGGCTATATCAGGTCCACCATATAAATATTTTTCAAGGCCCAATCCCACTCATAAGCTAAGGCCGCATTCGAAAATTAAATGGGAAAATTAGGCCATATACCCTATTTTTTTAAGTGTTTTGATTAATACCCTTTATANCTAAGGCCGCATTCGAAAATTAAATTTGAGCACTTGAGCTTTAAGTATCTAGATATAAGTAGGCCTAAACCCAAGAATTAAGGCCCAGTACATTTGATGTTAAACAAATCCAATCAAATGACACAATCCATAGTTCAACTCATCTAAGGAAGGGCTCACCAAATAAAGGAATGATCAACAAGCACGTTAGGAAAAGCTTAAAAATTTACTTATGTGTATGTTTACTTAGGGCTGGGTTTAGGTTGGATCGATTTTTTTATCCAACCCGACATGATCAGTTGGATCTAAAGTCAAACAAATCAAATTCAATTGTGTTTAAATCCAACTCAACCCAAACCAATCAAGCTTGGATCGGTTTGGATTGGGTTGGTCTGTTGGGGCTTGTATCCAATTCAAATTGGATCCAGTTACCTTTTTGTTGAATTTGAACAAATTTTTAAAAGTTTAAAAGCACTAGAAAACATATTTTTTAGCCTATTTATTGTATTCTTTCTGAAAAATAATATATAAACATGTTTGAAATTATGGAATATTTTCCTTTTTAGTTCTTAATTTTTAGTTTGTTATTAATAACTTTGCATTTGTACATAGTATTCATGCCAATTAACCTAAGTGAAAAAGGGACGTTTGTATGTTCTAAGTCGTTTTCTTGTCTTCACTATTGTGTATATTTAAGTTTTTTTCATTTTAGCTATTAAGATTTTAAATTCATCAGGTCGGGTAGGGTTTTAATTCATAATCCGAGATTCAACACAAATCTGACCTCAAATTTGATTTCCAACCCAAACTTAAAAACCAACCCAAATCGATCAATTTGGGTTGGGTTGGGTTGGGTTGGATTGGTTAGTTTTGATCGGTTTGGGTTAGTTTTTACCCATGTAAATGAGTATTTAAAATAAATATCTCTTTTATACATTAGTTTTCTAAATAAAAAGCAAGTTAATTAGTTAACCATAAGGCATAGGTTACTTCTGAAATAAATAGTTTTCACATATTGTGCACTACTTGTAGCTTATAATTTCAATTGCAAAATGTAACTTTACTCGCCACAATAAGTTAGTAGCTTTTACTCGAAAAAACAGGTTTGGATAAAATATTATTCTTGTTGGTGGATGGTGCTCCCGACCATAGTTAAAATATTATAACTGAGTTTTTTCATGTTGTAGATTTAAAGAATAATTCATATTACGAAAACGATTAATAACGCGAAATAAGAAAAATATAAGCAAAAGCAAGCAAAACACGTTTGAATAATTCCATAGATACATAGAATTATTGACAGAAATATACAGGTGTTGTTGCGTTGGAAGCATCTCTATGATGCATTTTCTATGTTTATTGTGTCGAAAATCAATGAAAAACTGCAAAGTATCTTTCTGTAAGAATTCTGTCAAAATTTTATGTACTTATAGCAAAACCAAACACGTTTTGAGGCGCTCCACTCTCAATGTGAGAGTTACTATGCATCTGGATTATATTGTACTTATGACTCACACCTCTCTGTGTTTTCTCTCTATTATGACACGTAGAACAATGACTCGCCCAATTACCCTTTGTACACGAGAAAAATATTAGGACAACTTAATACATGTGAGCATTTTTTAAAGTTCTTTTATATACAACGGTTATAAATCTTGGATCGAACTGCGACTGAGACTCCACACATCAATATTCCAAACTAAGATGTTGAATCTTGAAACAATTTTCTAATCATCCTTAGCTTAGAGTTGTTAGAAACAATCAACTTATAAAATTTCCAATGCATCATTTCACAATACACAAATTGTTCATACCATTATGTATATAAGATAATCAATGAGAAAAAAGTAAATTCATTTAAAGGTAGAAAAAAGGTAGTTGGATTAAAGCAATCTTTTAGCTATAATCCACGAGGTGTGCAAAAAAGTAAACAACTTTGTGTCAAAAGGGCTGTCCACTTTCTGCACTTACATTATAATTTAACGAGTCACCATGCATGGAATATCTTTCTTCCTGCTTTTGAGGAAAATTAATTAGATTCCAAATGCCTTCACATGTCAACAAATTAATTATTCATCTATTTTTATTCTTCCTTAGATAGTTCCTAGCAACTTCTCAAATTTTATTGTCACTCAATTGGCCAACTTTCATATCAATTGGTTAGGAAAAGTTGGAACTTAGTTTCTTATGCATCCAAATCCTAGTTATTAACCAAGTGACTTGATCTAGAATTCGACCACCCTCTTTCTAGTGCGACTATATTATAATCGAAAAGAATGTTATCATGAAAATGGTTGGCCAAAGCTATGCAAAAATGAGTTCATTTTGTTGAGGATAAAATCTCACATTGATTGAATATTAATATTTTTGTTAATTTTCTTAACAACATTGATTTTTTAAGGTGGAATCTCAAGACTCAGCACGATATCCTAGTCAACAATCATAAACAAATAATTTGATCCGTTTAAAGCTCAAATGAGTATCTACGAACATTATTAAGGTCAAAATGCAATGTAATTGAAATTTAAACACATTAACTGATATAAGAATTTGAGTTGCTTCCCTTAACAAGTAAGATATTTTAAGACGAAACCCGAAAACTCAATATACCCAACATTGGTTGCTCGAGTTACACAACATAAAGTGTTTAAGATTCAATAATTTATAAGTAAAAAAAAAAAACTTAGTCTACATATGTATCTTTGATGTGTTGAAGTATAAATTTAAATAAATAATTAGTTCATTCTAATTTGAGATAAAGTTGTTCTAGAGTTACCTACCTCTATCTCGTATTTAAGGAACGATGTGAAATCGAACTTTATGTAACTTGTTTGGAGACCCTAAAGAGAAGGCATTTGGAGATGGATAGGGGAAAAAGAATGTAGACAAGAATTTAATCAAACCTCCCTTTCCCCCCAAACTCCTTAGCTTTTAAAAAGCCAGTATAGAGACAAATTCCATACTTATGCACATAGATTTAATTTAAAGCCATACCAATATAATCATCTTTTGGCGATTCTAAAGTAAAAACATCTTTTTTTAAGGTTTAAAGATAGATTCTTTATCAATGTTTATTTTACTTTTATAATAATAATATAATATTATTCATTTTGAAAGTTTTCTTATTCTCTAACTTTACATGCTTTTTCCTAGAGATGGAATGTTTGATTACAAAAATCAANAAAACAAATTAAATAAATAAAGAAAGTTGTTCTTCCTTTGCGCAACCATTACGTTATGGATCAAATTCATACATTAATCATCTTCCTTTTTGGGCTCTTACCTTTACAGATATATAATAATTATTTTAGTGGTATAATTATACAACAATTATTCTCCTAATCAATGTCATTGGCTACCAATTAGGATATTTAATTATTTTAAACCTGGTTTTATTAAGGCCATGTTCGTCTCTCATTATTTCAAAACATTGTTTTCTACAGTAAGATTTTTCATCACGCATTCAGTCAATAAAATATTGAGCAATTCCCCAAGTACATGAGCTATTTTCACAGGGGCCTGTACCCCACCTGTGTTAAAAATTTGAAAAAAATACCACCCTCCTCCCCCCATGTGTCTTGCCTGTGAAACTACCCACCCCTCCCCCATGTACTTGTAGCAAGACTCTAAAATATTCTACACACAAACAAATAAAATTACTTTAAATTTCAACCACACATTCTTCAAAAAATACTATCAATTACTCAATTTTTTCTACAATAACGGGGGACAAATACACTCTAAGTGAGGTTGATAAAAAGTTTATTTTGGATGAGGATGCTTGCTTTTTCAAAAGGACATATTTTCCCGGTTTAAAAAAAATAAAAGAAATCATGCAAACAATGTACAGATGAAATAAATTTCATGTTAGGCCTTTAGTACTCTTTATTTGATTCTTCGATGGGAGATAGTAGAAGGTGTTAAATTACCAAACTTTTTCATCACTTGAGGACCCCATACTTTATTTCTCGAAATGAAAAGTTAATTGAACACAGGTAATTCAAATGTTTTAACTTCTTCAAAAAAAAGTTCGGAAATCAAAGAGTATACATTGAAGTTCGTGTTCAAAGTAAAGTCGAAACTAGAGCTTCAACGATTCGAATTCAACACTCACTATTCAAGTCTCGACTACTTGATCTCAAAACTTAACTATTGTATCTTCCTTTCCTTTCCTTTCATTCTTTTCTTCTTCTTCTTCTTCTTCTTCCTCCTCCTCTTCATTTTTATTTTATTTATTTGGGCGGGTGGTTCAAACATTAAGCATAAAACCTCTCTGGATGACATTCCTTTATCACACCTCGTAAAAATTAAAAGAGAAAGCAAGTTATTTTTTCCTTTATTCACTTTTCCTTTTGTTTTTTTCTTTTCTTTTTGTTCTTATACTGGTCTTTTTTTTTTTTGACAGATGCTCTTGCTTTAAAAAGCTTGTAAAATAAGAAAAAGAACCTCTAGAACTTGCTCATTCTTGAATCATATTTACTTAACCTTTAACGCTTGAAAACAATTTTTTTTTCCCTCTCTTTCTTAGATCACAAATAGGACTGGAAATAAGTATGATATTAATCACAGATAAAAGTGAAAAAGAAAAATAAAATAAAATAAATCACAATACTACACATTGATCTTGAATAATATTTGACAAATAATAAGTTTAAATTTTGTCAGCTTCAATATTATAGACTAAGCGTATTTGAAGTATGACTCACGACTCTTTGATCACAACAATGATAACATCACCAACACGAGTATATGGATGATTACTAGCTAACTCGTATAATTCAAATTAATACACATCAATTGTTAATTTTTACAAACACTATTGTTTTGCATGAGGTGGTTCCATATCTAGATTTTGACAAACTTCATATATTAATATTGTTGTATTAATATGTAATACAAATTAATCTAAAATCATTACTTGTGTTAAAGTTGTTTCTTGGAAGAACACGCTTTTGTCTTTTGAAGATAAAGCATGGTTACGTAGAAGTTTCATTGTTCATTTGTGTAGCTCCTGAGGCAATTACTCTCTCTCTCCCCAAGTGTAATTAGGGTTTTCTTGAGTGAATCCTGTAATCTTTTCTATATTGTAGTATCATTTGAGCAGGATGATTTATGAGAAATCTCTTTTTAATATACGCCAAGAATGTGAAATATAACAAATATAGGATCGAAACTCATTGATTGCAAACGGATGATTGATTTGATTAATAAAATCTTATATCAAAAGAATTTGAAATTTATCAAAGTTCTTCAATTTTATTCAATAAAAAATAAAAACCAATAATGAAACCCTAATTCTCATATTTCAAGAAAAACGAGAAATTCTGAATTTCATAATAAACATATCTTAAATCAGATATATGTATAATCCATTTTTATAGTCTAATCTTACATACGGAAATTCTAAACCTAATCTGGATTTTATTTGTATTAGATTATCATATACTAGAGGCGTGGGTGGTAAATTATGTGAAACGTGTAGATAAAAAGTACTTTTGATAGTGAGTCAGTCTTCAAGATGTGAAGCTCGACTAGGACACGATCTTCTTTTAAGCTCATCTTCCCTAGAAATATGTGTTGATTTCATTCTTAATTTTATTCAAAGTTTGTGGGATTGGTAGTTTAGGGTTCTTACAACTATCGAAGATAAACCTATTCTTATTGTCTGAGGAATAAAGCTAAGTGTACAACATTTGTTGACAACAATAATTGACAACCACGAGTTGTCAAAATCTTAGCATGCGATATAGAAAACAATTTTTTAAAATGAATGGATATGATGATGTCAAATAGGATGTTAATAGGATGTTGTCAACTAATGTTGTCAATCAATGTTGTACATGTAGCATGATTAAAAAATGAAGGAAGATCTTAGAAATTTTTTTGGCCTTTCTAATATTTACAGGAGAAATACATAAAAGTGATAGATATTCATTAATCTATTTCCTCAGAAAACAAAAAAACAAATAAAGAAAATGTCTCAAACGTTCTCCTACAACTCTCGAGAGGTGCCGACCTAGTTGGTACATCTACGTGCACTTAGAGATACTAAAAAAAGTTCTCCTATAACTCCTGAATTTTGAACACTACGCACCTATCGACAATTTCAAGAATCCCTAAATCGTCAATTGACTGATTATCTTCGATATTTTCATTGTCAAAGCCAATATTCAAGTCCAATGAAACACAAGACCTTTTTTCTTCTTCTCCTGCCTCCTTTTCCTCCAATGATCCATCTGATTTTTGCTTAGTAGAAGGTGAAGAGGCTCTTGACCTAGTGCTGAAACTATCACAACTTAATATGATAATGGCGTCACAAATGCTAACATCTTCACCATTTTCATTGGTTATTCTGCCTTTTTCAATGGCCCTTTTTATGCCGATTTGAGAAAAGTAATCTGCTTGATCCAAATCTTCTACTAAGAAAACGCGGTGTGGATTAGAAGACACTTCCTGAGCAAATCTGTCAATGTAGCTACTGTTTTGTTCATCTCTTGTTCGTTTATTTCGATGATCACCAGTTGAATCTGACCTTGTATATGAAAATTGGCTCAATGGAATCGATATGAAGTTTGAATAAGAACAAAAAACAATTTTAGCCAATTCTCTAGCAATTTTCTCCTTTGCTTGTGCATCTGGTCCTAGGAAGAACAACCAAGTTTCTTCTTTAACCTCATTGCTTCTTATCTTGTCTTTTCTTCTTATCATTCCAGACCTGCATTGAAGTATGCTTCCAACAATTTCAGGAATGATTTGTTTCTGCCATGGGACTTTTTCCTCCAATGTATTGCATAGGAAATTCAAGTTTTCAGCATTCAATTCCTTGAACTTTTGTGCATAATCTGTGTCCATAACATCGCTTGAGGAAGCAGAATTATGGGTGGAACTAGGATTAGATGAAAATGCTAGTCTAGAAAAAGGAATTTGCTGCAAACTGGGATTCTGTAAATCGAAAGAAAAGCAAGAAGCAGATGGTGAAGGTGATGCAAAAGAGAAATTTGGGGTTCTTTTCAATGCCGTAGGTTGCTTGTGGACTGAATTACATATTGCATTCCATTTGTTGCAGAGTTCTCCCACTGAGACACAGTCCTGAAATCAAAGGGATCATAGAAAAAAAGAAAAAAAAAATTAGATTTGGACTTGTGCCTGTCATTTCCTCTCTAACAACTTTCAGTAAAGCTCTATTTATCAAATTGTGTGCATGTGGCATTTTGATGGAAAATTAACCTAGGCACAGTCTATGTGTTGAAAGCATAATTTCAATCAATAATTTTGTCCCCTCTCTAATAATTTAAACATCTTAAAGAGGTGGTTCAAAAGTTTCATGATGGATTGAAGGAGAAGAACCAAAGGTAAAAGACATTTAGATTAAAAAAAAAAAAAGTAAAAGCAAAAGATAAGTTTGAAAAATGATGACCTGATCATTACTATTAAGTCTTCTTCCTTCCTTTCTGAGCCAAGGAGGCAGGCTTGACAATGTGGGCTCAGTGTTACAATTGTTGATTTGTAAGCACCGAGCTTCTGTATCGAATTCTGCTGAACAATCTGCACAGCAATTGAGCTTTTCTTCTCCATCTGTAAACAGTAGCTGAAGGCCTCCATTTTCGGCATCTTGGCTTCTAGCTTCAGTTTCTTTCTCACTGAACCAAATTAAAGAAATTATTTTACAATCAATTAAAGAAATTAAAGAAACTATATCCAAGAAATCTATTGAATTAAATGCAGAAGAAATTCAATAAATTATGCCCATATAAACATATTAACAACTTAAGATCAGTAAATGTTATACCTGTCAGAAATGAGACTCAAGCCCAAAGTGTAAGCAGGAACTGTAACAGGATGCAAACCCCAGATATTTTCTAGTGAATATTGCCCACTTCTGCACCTTGTGAAAGTCTGAAAGGTTGCAATCCCCATGAGCCAAAACTTTCCAAATTCTCCAATTCCACAAACCAATCTTCCAATTTCCATGACCATGTGCTCCACAGGACAGTAGTTGCTTCTCTCTTGTCCCCAACAACTGATTCTATAATCAGCAATCCATTTCAGGTCTCCTAAGTACAAAACAATTCCTTTAGCAACAAGACTCTTCACAAGGCAAGCCATTTCTCCCATCTTCTGTTCAACTACTTCCCTATGCAGATTACAGAAAGAATGAAGTGGGATGCTTATGAATTTTACTTCTCTAAAAGATTCAGGAACTCCTCCTTTGTCAACCCTATTCATCACTCCCCTAACTATACTTTCTAAACTGGTTATGCATTCACCTAGTATCACGATACTTTTCCTTCTTCTGTTCACCAAAGTTTCTATTATACTGTTAACGTCTTCATTTCCGACTGGTCCAGAAGTACTTGGCGTGCTAATTTTCGACCCGGTTTGATTAGTGGTGGGAGATGGAGAAAGGGTTAGAAGGTTATTTTCTTTGGACTTATTTACGGTAGGAGAGTTTTGAACGCATGATTCAGAAGAAATTGCTTTCTCCACATTGCTTTTCACTTGAGTACTCGAAAAACGAGCTTCTTTCATAACTCTACTTACACTGGGATCATCTAAAATTGAAATTATGAGCTGCTCCAGCTCTATTTTCACAGCCAATAGTGGTTGCTGCTGGTTTTCGATGGAACCACGCCTCTGGTGGGCTTGAGCACGCTTGAAGGCGGCCACAAGGGCGTTGGAAATGGACGGATATTGTTGAGAAGGGGCAACGCCTAACATGGGGCTAGGCGAGGAAGCTGGGAGGCGATTGAGTGCCACATTGAAGCAAAGCTCTAGAGCTTTGCATTGGAGAGGATGGGAGTGAGACTGAAGGCAGGCGTTGCGGAACACACCACCGGAAACCGCCAGCATGGTGTTTGCAACATGCAGAGGCGTCACCTGTGCATGGCCGCGCCGCTTAGCAAGCGCCACCGCCTGTTTCACAACGCTTGCAGCTTCCACAGTTAGAGCTTGCTGTAGTGTAAAACCTCCTGCTCTCATCCTTTCTCGTCTCCACTGATTAATTACTCAACAATAACAGAAACAAAAAGGAAGTTGAAAAGGTGAAATTAAGGAAAATCTTGGGAAAATATTCGTTTCATGAGATTTTCTTGGAATGAAAGAACAAGTACAGCAGTACAGTATTTGGAATAACAAAACAATAATCAACAGAAACAAAAACTCAGAAGCCTTGTCTTAGAAATCTAAGACTAGATTGTGATATTGTTCAAAGAGAGTGAAATATATGGGAGAATGGGGTGTTCTTTACTTGTAGATGAGGTTATATTGGGGTCCAAAGTCGATTTTGCAGTGGAAAGTGGAATGCATGTGCTGACAAGGAGGGTGAATTGCAGCAGTATCAAAGGCAAATCGGCTTTATCTCCCCCACCCCACCCTTTTTCTTGATATATATCTCTCTTTCTGTATTACATATCTACTAGAAGACATGGAATGTGGTAGTGGGACTCTGCCTTTCATGCAAGTTTTTTAAATTTAATTGGTGATTAATGGTTAGAAAAATGATGTATGAATCATACACAGCAGCCACTGTGAGGATGCAGATATGTATCCTTTTTGGTAGGGAAATTGGTGAAATGGTTCCAAATTTTTGTCCATCTCGCGTTTTTGGTTCAAACTTTTCAATCTTGGTGTAACGGGTCCTTTTCGATGGACTTCGTCCAAAAATTGGCTGTGAACTACGCTTTCTTTTAAGTTAAATTGTGCAATTTACCCTTAAAAGAAAGTGTAGTCTACACGCCAAACTAACCGTCTTTTTGAGCGGAACCCATGCAAAAGGATCAATTGTGCCAAGAATAAAATGTTTGACCAAAAATTCAAGATGGACAAATGTTTGAGGTCATTTGCGTCAAATTCGTTTTTTTATTATGATCAACTTTCTTTTTTTCCACGTTGCCAACCCACTAAGTGACATTGCATTTTACTCAGGAACGACTACAATTGAGTGGAATAGTAGTAGACGCGTTCTTTGAATGTTTACCAAATATACATAGGTATTTAATCAACTTTTCACCTTTTTAAGTTTCAAAACTTTCAATTTCAGTATAAGATGATCTTCACTTCGATGAAAATTATCTTCTTCTTTTTTTTCTCTATTAAATCATCACATGTGTTCAATATCTGATCTCTCCCAACCCCGTCACCTCTTCCATGTTTGAGGACAATAACGATAATAAAGTTGTTAGTGGATATGTATAGCTGGTTACTATTGTTACCTTTCATGTTCTTTGCCTTTTCCTTCTTCATAGAATCTCACCTCGTTTGAAGAAAGAAATATTTGGGCTACATTTGTAAGATTTGTGCACGTTACGATAGAGATCTCTTTCACGTGGAAGCAAAATAGATGGAGGTTGTCACAGGGTTCAAAACCTAACAATATCGAGTAGGCTTGATTGGTCATTTCATTTTTCACCATCTTAGCATTTCAATTAAATCTGCTAGTTTAAATATAATAAATAAAAAATTATTCATTTTTATTTCAATTTAACGTAGTAAATATATTATTAATGGAGACAAGATATAAAATATTGACCACATGCGTCTCCAAAAGGAAGTGCAGCCTTAGATTCGATAGCCATGATTCTAAATCTTAAAATATTTAATTGATTTAAATATTGTACTCTACATATTATTTTTTTATTTTTTTTAAATATTAAATAAACTAATAAGTAACTACATTGTCTTTAACAATTTTTAAAAATAATTCTACAGTCAATGAACAAAGTTAGGGCCTGTTTGGACCAGATTAAAATCTGATTTTAATTTAAGTCAAAGTCAAACAATTAATATTAATCACATCTTTCATGGATCCCACATCTTTTAACCACACATTTCAAAAACTTCTATCACAATCCACTAGAAATCTAATTTCAATCCCTACCAAACACCCTCTTAATAAGTAGATTATATCAAGGGCACGTGGTTGGACTTTTGAAAAGTTAAAAGTTACTTTTAAAGTTAAGTTATTTTTAAATATGTCTAAATAATTTTTTGAAATTATTTTGGCCGACTACAAAAACTTCTAAAAAATTAATATTTTCAAAAAAACTCTTCTACGAAAAACAGAAGTAAAAGAAGAAGCATCGTCAAACAGATCTTAATACCCTCTTTAATTATGTAGAAAAGGGTAGGGTGAAGCACAAAATACGAGATCGAAAAAGTGAGGCAGAGAATCGGGAACTGTGTTCGATTTTCTCCTAACTCAAACACAAGGAATAAAGCCCCTCTGCTCGATTTTAGTTAAAGTTTTGAGCTTTTGCATGTATATATGTATTGCTTGATGCCCTTTATGCATGGAGGATTAGCACCTTTACAAAAACACTCTCTCTCACACACATTCACACACTATAAGTATGTGTTAATTAGAGTTAAAAATATATATTTAATCTTGTATCTTTTTATACATATAAGTCGTTTAGATCTTCTCAAATAAGATACATATCATCTTATCCGTTGTGGTTGTGCATTGAACATGATTCGTATGTATTGAGAATTGAAAATTCTAATTCTACCATCAACAGCAATAAAATTACATATAAAAAATAGTAACAAGAACATGTAAGATTTATAGAGTTTCGCATCAATGTGAGACTACGTTATATTTCGTCGCTGGAGTAATTCATTATGATGAAAAGAAATTTATTATTTATGTATTGACCCATAGTACATATTTCTCTTAGGTCATTTAGTGATTGAATTGCTCGCATTTGAGGCAAGACTCTGATCATTGATAAGGCTATTGGAAAAGCTCGATACTACGGGGGCAAACCTCGACACGAAGTAGCAACGAATCAAGAATAGAGCTCTAGAACTTCAACTAAGTACAAGCTGATGGAACATACCTCGCTACACCGCGCTCGACAAGGCAGATCACGTACTAGTCAGTGAAAAAAAGAGAGCAAGAAATCGCACAAGACCCTCACTCCATGTCACCTTTATAGAAACAACGATCAATTTGGGGCTTGCTTGGCCATTATACTAATTTGTTAAATTAATGCCCCATGCCAAGTTAGGTTGGTGGTCTCATTGCTAACCGTGCCACGACCTAGAAAGCAGAGAAAATGCCACTCACTATCCATTAACATACGATTTAATTAAATTTAGAAGAAAAATCTATAAGCAATATAAAAAAAATCACAAAACACAAATTCTTCATCACACCAAACAAGAGATCTCTCGTTTATTCTCAGTCATCTTCTGCTTTTTTTTTTTTAATTTGTAACTTTAGGTTTTCACTATTCTTGGAGACAACAATGTGGATTCAACCAAGAAAAAACCTAAGAATGTTCTTTATAGCTATATAGGAAGCTAAGAAGGCTTTAGCATCTCATGACAAGCTTTACACATGACATGGGCCATGTCATGTAAGGAATCTCCCCAAAATACAGCTAAAGTTCGATTATATGATATGACAAAATTAAATTGATACATTGTAATTGATGGTTCAAAAAATAAAGATTGTGAATTCAAATTTCTCTTTATGGATTCATAAAAAATTGAGATGTTAGACAATAATTTATTTTACACGAGATTTTAAATCAGGTAATATCATTACTGGTGATCACGATATAGGTGACACGAAGACCCACTAATTCATTGTTCAAAATCAATCACAACTCCATTGAATGAGTCACATTTGAAAGTGACATGCAATGTTTAATGAGGTTGGACATAGGAAGACGAGTTTGGTTAAGTTGAAGCAATATTGATTATTATCGTGTACATATTGAATGGTTACATGTAAAAGTTACAATTTACTTTATTTATACTTTTATCTACAACACGAAATGTGTAATTGTTCAAGGTAATTGCCATTTCGCAGCATAGAGGATTACAATAGATAAAAAAGTTTTGCCCTATTTATATAGATTGAAGTTTTAAAAATTTTCAAGAAAAATTGCAGTAGAATAATCATTTTTAAAAAAAAAACCCTAATTTTAATTTATTCTTCAAAAGGTTTAGAATTAAAAGTATACATACCATATGTCAAAAGGGTGTATTGTCAGTCCCAGTCAAAAAGCATATCCCATCCAAAGAGAGCACCAAATTATTTGAATGCAAAGTTTTCTACAACTCTTAGAAAAGCAGAGTTTGAACAAAAATAAAGGAATATGTATAACTTCTTTATCATATTATAGATATATATATTTCATCTGTACTTTCTCAACCCCCACCCACACACAACGTTTAACCTTGTTTAAGAGTCCGTTTGGCAGAGTTTCTGCTTTTATTCTGATTTAAAAAAAAATCTATTTGAAAAAGCTAACTTAGGTCAGCTTTCTCTAAATAGAAAAAACTCTTCTAGATAGACAAAGAACTTTCAGAAAATAATGCAAGCTTTTTCAAAATCAACTTTTTAGTCTCAGAAGTAGTTTTTGACTTTTCAAAAGGGCCCTAAATAAGGTAAATTTTACGAAAGGTCACCATATTAGTCTATTGCTTTGGTCACTAGGGTTCTCTTTTATCTTCTTATAACCATAAAGTCAGTTAACTAATACATGTATAATAAGCATGTATATAGATACATATATGTATGTGTGTGTCTATGTATCTATATCTATACATATATGTATATATTGTTCATAGTATAGTGATGTGTGGATGGGTGGGTGGCAGGGAAGAGACTTTAAGCATTGAAGGTAAAAAAGAGCAAAAGTTGATCTAATTTCTATATATATGACAACCATCTCAATGCAAAGGTGACCATACAACTAACGTACCACACACTTTTCTCAAAAGCTGTCACTAACTAAACTTTGGTAATGACCAAACTTAAAACTATAATGACAAAACAATTAATTGTCTCTATATACTATGTTATTTTACTTTACCAAAGTATGTTTGTGATAAAGTAGAAATTCATCAATCTAAGACCAAAGATGCGCTCAAACTAATGATTATTAAATGAATGAAAATTGTTGTAAGTTTGGCACTCGAAGACGTAGCAAAATCTATGTCATTCATTGTTTATAGTGTTATTAAAATCAATGCATAAAAAACTGCACACTCGAAGACGTAGCAAAATTTATGTCATTGATTGTTTATAATGTTGTTAAAATCAATGTATAAAAAGTTATCACCTTACAATAATGTCAAACTTGATGTACATGTAACAAAATTAGTATTAAGAGGGTGTTTGTTGGGAATTAAAATTAAATTTTTAGTGGATTGTGATAGAAGTTTTTGAAATATGTTGTTGAAAAGATGTGGGACCTATGAAAGATGTGGTTAATATTGATTGTTTGACTTAGACTTAGATTTAGATTAAAATCAGATTTTAATCCGGCCCAAACAGGTCCTAAATAAGTCCAAGCTCTTGATTCCGCACAAGTCCATCTCGTTGGGACAACTTGTTGCCCTTGCTCGTTTCAATTAAGGAAACAACGTTTAATGAGAAAAGCTTTGATTTTGAATTCGGGATTGATTAGATATTTAGGGTTCGTGTTAATATTGGAAAAATATAGCTATCAACTAATGATGAGCCCATCTTAAGTGCATGTTTGGCTAAGCTTTAATTTTTTTAAGCTAGTCAAATAAACTTTTTATCCACATATTTCATAAGATTCACAACTTACTATTCGCTTATTATCGACACATTTTGTGAGATCCACAACTTATATATACTTAAAAACACCAAGCATGCACTAAGTTTGCTAGTCATCTTTTTTCCAATGGGCCACTCTTGGGATGTTAAGTTGAGTAAAATGAGCTAACAAAGTGACTAACCATGAAACTAAATTGAAATTGAATGTTTAGACTGTGATAAATTAAAGTTGATCTCACTGAACGTTCAGTGACCAAAAATGAAAGTATCCCGATTGTTAGATGATTTAGAGGGCCGGGCCTCACCATCTTCGTATATAATTAGGGCCGGAATTTAAGTCATGTTGATTCGTGAATTGAGGTTGGGCTTCAATTCTGTCAATGTTGGTCCATGTAACATCAGGATAGCTTGTCAAATTAAAATGGAATATTGACAAAATTAGCAGTGACTTTTGGGGTTCGTTAATTGATTGTAAGAAGTCCATTCAATCAAAGCTCAAATTAAAATTTTATTTTGTTGAGTTGCTAATCTTACCTACAATAACCTTAAAGGTAATAATACTTCGTTAACACCTACTTCAGCTTAGAAATTTACAAAGCTGGAAATTTGTGGGTGTCGTTATATTTATAAATTACGTCACAGAAGGGTCCCACATTAGTTGATTGGGCATTGATGATGCAAATTGGATTGAGTCAATCAAATCAAGCAACTCCTTATTGAGTTTGAGCTTGGGCTAGGTTCTGGTCTACTAACATGCCCTTTATATGTGTGTGAGAATCCATTTGCACTTAAGATGTATATTCATCTAAATCTTAGTCAAATGGTCATCGGACTTTTTTTTGGGATTGTAACCTTTGTACTTTAACGCTGTGTTTCAGTGTGCAAGTGATGCATAGGTGAATGGAGAAGTTGCTGTTGATCGCTTGATCCGATAAATTTTGAGATTAATAGGTGTCTTTACTGTATCCATAATTTGGACAAATTTTGAGGTCAACAAGTGTCTTTACTGAAAGTGTTATGCCCTAAGTCCAATCAATTTCAAATATAAACACTTTTAATATATAATTGATGCATATTTATGGCAAAATCTATTATTTAATTGAATTATTGTTCTAATAAATTAAATAATAGAATCCGTAGATTCAAGTTTTAGTAATTTGTTA
>CAIGRT010183060.1:2930-13504 GCA_903798405.1 Fraxinus platypoda
CCCCCCCCCCCCCCCCCCCCGTTTAACTGTTTCTTTTCTTGGAATTAACTGTTTTTAACAGAAATATGCCTCTGTTTTGAATTATTAACCGTTTCTAGTACATCTTGTTATTGGAATGTTTTGATCTTGATTAACTGGCTAGTAGTATTAAATATGATTCTTGATTTTTTTTTCTTTCTTGCTTTCACAGAGTTTTTGGATTTGGAGTATTACATTCAAAGATTTACTGTAGATTGGTCCTCTGCATTGACCTCAAAAATTCTCTTCTGCATTGCATAAGAAGGAAATGAGGGATGTTTTCTTGGTTGGGAAGAACAGCATCTTCATGTTTGCGACCTTTGGGCCGATATGCCCGTATGAACAAGGATGATGATGATTCTTTGGGAGGTGAGGACGATGCACGTCTCTGGTGCAAAGACCTTGAGAAGCATTCTCATGGGGAGTTCTCATTCGCAGTGGTCCAGGCAAATGAACTTCTCGAGGATCAGAGCCAGGTTGAGACCGGTCAGCATGCCACCTTTGTTGGTGTTTACGATGGCCATGGGGGCCCTGAGGCATCTAGATTCATCTGTGACCACCTCTTTAATAATCTGATCAGTGACGCTTCTTTCCTTGCCCTTTTTCTTCCTTTTTATGTAGTTGTTATGTAAATATTTATTTCTATCCTCCCAGAAAGAGTTTCTGACTATGTTTAATTTGAAATACATGACAAAAAGCAATACATATTAATTGCATGTTCTGGGTAAATCCCCATAACTGGGTGGTATCCCGTGACTTGTCCTGAATTGTTTTGCTGGCTGGGTTTGTAATGTGAGGATTTTTTTTTTTTTTTTTTCCAATTTAAAAATCCTTAAATTAGAATTTGATATCCATTCTTTTGGTAATGAAATGATATTAGGTTCCTCGTAATTGTAGGGATCTTAATTTATGAATTTAGGAAAAAGAAAGAAAATCCAACTTTATATGAACTTTATGGTGTTCATGATTTAGTTTTGTAAAATGATAAGCAAATATTATGTTGATTATGGTGAATGTCTTTGCTGCACTTATCTTGTTGTGTGGTATGTTTTAGTGCTTTTTATTCTTTTGCTCTGCAGGCCAGTTTGATTGTTTCTTTATCGACTGAGTGAGCTCGAAAAAGTGGCATCATGGTTCTTTTCTTTATTGTTACTTTTATTTTCTATTTTTTGGACATCAGGCAATGATAGATTCAATTCTTTCCAGTAGTTGTCATGTTAGTTGTTAAGTCTATGGAGGATTGTTAGTGATTTCACTTCATATACATGTCATTATGTAGATAAATTTGTCATTTGGTACTGTTCTAAATTTAAATAGCTTACACTTTTACGTGCTGCATTGGAGCTCAGTAAATAAACTAATGAAAGGTTCATAAATCAAAATTTCACTCATTTTGAATTAGAACAAGAACATCTGGCCCCACTATAAATGGTTATCATTGAGTTCCTTGATGTCTATACTATCAATTTGATATTTCTCAATCTTCAGCTTATTGCCTTTTTTCTCTTTGTTTATTGTTTATAAGTAAACAATCGCTGGATTAATTAATCAATTTATTTATTTTTTTCATATCAGTTTGGACTTTTTAGTAAGAGTTATCCTACTCTTCATCATTTTTTTGTTTATTGATGTTATATACTGATTTCTTTTTTCCAAAGCCAGTCTATGAGTTTGGCTGATGCATGTCATGGCACAATTTGTTTTTTCACAGGACTTGCTCGTGAAAATGGAACTATATCTGAGGATATTCTGAGGAACGCCTTTTCTGAAACTGAAGATGGTTTTCTAACTCTTGTCAGAAAAGCATATGAAATTAAGCCATTAATTGCAGCTATTGGGTCCTGTTGTCTAGTTGGAGTAATCTGGAAAGGTACACTATTTGTTGCAAATCTGGGCGATTCTCGGGCTGTACTGGGTTCTGTAAACAGATTAAATAAAATTGTGGCTGAGCAGCTGACCAAGGATCACAATGCCAGTTTAGAGGAGGTTAGAAAGGAGCTCAGGTCTTTGCATCCAGAAGATTCGCATATCGTAGTTATGAAGCAGGGGGTCTGGCGCGTCAAAGGCATTATACAGGTTTACTACCAGTTAACCTTGAAAAGCTTTCAGTGCATTTTTGGCAAATACAATTGGGCTGGACTAGACAGTATAACAAGCAAGATATTAGCTTATTTTTGTTCTTTCCTACTGTCTAGTACTAACTACTCGTCCCCACTGAACATGCAATCAGTTTTCTACTTTCATGTATATGACAACTTCCATTTTCTTTATCAATTCAATTATTCACTCTAGAAGTTAGTCATGAAGTATTATTTTTTTCTGTAGGTCCATTGGAAATTGGTCTCTAAGCCGAATAAGGGTGCTTTTTGCACTAATACATCTGTCAAAAAAGTCATACATTCTGCGAGACAGAAAGTCTTCCCGGAACTTAATGATGACATAATTTTATGTTTGCTCATGAATTATATTAACTCAATTAAACTAAAGGCGTTGTAAAACTTATGTTTATGGTATGCATACACTGATATTTGGATCTACGAGTTCTGATCAAAATGTATGTCTATTCAGTAGAATTCAGAGTAACCTCTGACCCTTTATTAATTAATTCTAATTCTGGATTTGATTGATAGTCCAACTTAAGTAGTCCATTCATCATATTGTGAATTTCAACCTTACAGAAGTACAAGAGTCAATGGGATGCGCTGTTCTTATTTAATGCTGCAGCCTGTCTTTACTTCTTTACTATTATGTGCTGCATGCCATAGTGTTCTCAATGGAGATGATATTATCTTTGAGATAGGCTTGAATTCTGGTCACCCGCACTCCCAAATGTTACAACTCTTCTGTTTTCTTTATGATTATTGCAAGATTAAGCCCATGTTTATTTCAGGTATCGAGATCCATAGGAGACGCCTACCTGAAAAGGCCAGAGTTTGCTCTTGATCCATCTTTTCCGCGATTTCACCTTCATGAACCTCTTCATCAACCAGTGTTGAGATCTGATCCATCTATATGCACAAGGGTTTTACAACCAAACGACAAGTTTCTTATTTTTGCATCTGATGGTCTTTGGGAATACTTGACAAATGAGGATGCTGTTGAGATAGTTCATAATAATCCAAGAGTGGTGTGTAGGATTTTCTTTTCTTCTAGTTTACGTATTATTTGTCCATATACACTTTCATTAACATATTCTTTCGTGATTTTCTTCATATTTTTCCTCAAATGTCAGGGCATAGCCAGAAGGCTTCTAATATCAGCTATAAACCAGGCCTGTAAGAAAAGACGTGTTACATATGATGAGCTCAAGAAGTTTGATAAGGGGGTGAGGAGAAATGTTCATGATGATATTACTGTTGTTGTCATCTTCATAGACCATGAAATGTTCGAAAATAAGGCATCTGTACCTGAACTATCAGTAAGAGGATTTGTGGATACCTTTGGGCCATCAAATTTTAATTTTCCTCATGTGAATCAAAGTGTCCTATCTGAAGGTTGCTCGTAATCTTGAATATGGAGAAGGCCAGCTGCAGCAAGTTTTGAAAATTGTTCCGTTCTCAAACTGAGTTTTGGAACTCTCGTAGTGTGTCCGAGCATACTTTTTCACATCTTTCTTTCTCTTCTATGCTATTTTGAATCTGCCCGTTTAGGCTCATCTGAGACGCCCCAACTTGTACACAGCCAAGTAGTTTGATTTTTATTCTTTTCCTTCAGTTTAATAAATTCGTTGGGATCGACAAATTTGAATACTGAAATCTTGCATAGATTCTCAAGACATACAATTCTTGCTGTTTTTACAGGATCTGTGTTTTTGGCTTGTCTGGTAATGTTTTAGGACTTACTCTTTTTACTTGTTTACCATCTCTAGAAGGAACCTAACTTGAGTATGCAGCTGATGTTAGGAATTAACTTTTTCAATAACAATAATCATAAGGATAATACACAGCTGGTAATAAATGATTGAAATGCTATTTCTACATGTATTTGATTGAAATGCTACCATTATTAGGGGTCGAATATTGTGAAAATATCAAAGAGATTAGAGAAACTGTTGGTGGTGTATCTACTCCAAGTTTTCTTGGACGTCAAAATTAAATAGGCCACCAATTAGTCCAAATCCCAACAAAACTTTCAGCAAAGCAAAATATAAGTAAAGGGTACTTTAGTAATTCCTGCCCTCTGAATAAAAAGATTCTCCTTAAATGACAGTGATAAGTAGACAGTTAATCAAACAAATATTCAAGTACTGAAAAGGAAGAAATCAGACGATCTCTTAATCCAACACTCAATTCATAGTAACATACTCAACTATACTATAATTTGATATCAATGGAAAAACGAATACTGGGTACGATGACGTTATTTTGTTGCAACAGTTCAAATCTTGAATGCTAAAGACCCATACGAAAAAAAAAAAAAAAAAGTGANGCAATTTCAGCAATCTTAATGAAAAGCCTTTTCCAAAATAGAAAGTATAAATTCCTCAACGACCACTTCTCTTCGTAGGTAGTTTTAGAAGCATTTTCTGTGGACAATCGAAGGTCCAGACTCATCGTACTCTGCCTTTGCTATCCACATCTGCATTCACAGAAACAAGAAAGATCTCTCATCACAAATTCTTGGAGTTCCTTAACAGATGTTCCATCTATTTATAATCGGATGACTAAAATGTCAGCCCTCGCAGTCAGAGGCCTCAGCTTTCCAACAATCACAGCGAAACACGATGGATTCACAAGGTTGACCTTTAATAATTGTGATGAAAGGTAACCAAATAGATGCAATAGCCGAATTTTTATTTAGTTAGCCCTTGATATTAGAAAACGCTGTAATGCTAGAAGTTAAATAAAACAGTATAGAAGGTGTTAAAGAAAATCCCAATCATACCTGCTGGAATGTGCTGAGAGAGGCTAAAATGGAACCTCCAATCCAGACACTGTACTTCCTCTCAGGTGGAGCCACCACCTTAATCTTCATGCTGCTTGGAGCTAATGCTGTAATCTCCTTGCTCATCCTATCAGCAATTCCCCCGAACATTGTCGAACCACCGCTGAGGACAATGTTTCCATACAGATCCTTCCTAATATCTACGTCGCACTTCATGATAGAGTTATAAGTCGTTTCATGTATTCCAGCAGATTCCATACCAATCATTGATGGCTGGAAAAGTACTTCAGGACAGCGAAATCGCTCAGCACCAATAGTGATCACCTGTCCATCAGGCAGTTCATAGTTCTTCTCCACAGATGAGCTGGTTTTTGCAGTTTCTAGCTCTTGTTCATAGTCAAGAGCAATGTAAGCTAGTTTCTCTTTTATATCTCTTACAATTTCACGCTCAGCGGATGTGGTGAAAGAGTAACCTCGCTCAGTCAGTATCTTCATGAGGGCATCAGTGAGATCACGCCCGGCTAGATCAAGACGCAGGATTGCATGGGGGAGTGCATAACCTTCATAGATGGGGACTGTATGGCTGACACCATCACCAGAGTCCAGAACAATTCCTGGCATCAAGACAAACAAGTCATAATTTTGCCAATAATGATATAATTTAACGTATTAGAGAAGCCATTTTTTGCTGAAGTTTAATGACAAATGGTACAACTTATATTTGTTATATCAATAATAAGTTTGGGCTTCGGAGGCTCCAAACCGATGGCATTTTCTAGTATACAGAACACATTCAAGATCATTTAAGCTACAAGCACTCCAGAATACAGCCTAGGCCTCCATTTTGGTATATAGACTGCAGATATCAACACCTATCTGTTTATGTCTTCCTCCATTTTTCAGTTAACAGGAAAACATAGTTTGGTTTGTCAAGAGGAATTAGTATTCAGCATTCTTCTGCATTCCAAAAAGTGAATATTAATTTGTTTATTTCTTAAGATTTAGTGGCCATGCGTGCTTAGTAGGAGAACCAAAAAATATAATACCCTTAGATCTTTTATATGCATTGATCAAATGAACAAATCAACATAGTTATGCTTGAGAAAAAGATGAAAGCACTGCCATGTCAAGCATCAATGTATGGTGAATTGAGAGGGACTAGCATTTTTCTTACCAGTTGTACGACCACTGGCATAAAGCGAAAGAACGGCTTGAATGGCAACATACATAGCTGGAGTGTTGAAAGTCTCAAACATGATTTGAGTCATCTTTTCACGATTTGCCTTGGGGTTAAGAGGGGCTTCTGTCAAGAGAATAGGATGCTCTTCTGGAGCCACACGAAGTTCATTGTAGAAGGTATGATGCCATATTTTCTCCATGTCATCCCAATTGCTGACAATTCCGTGCTCAATTGGATATTTTAGAGTCAAAATACCTCTCTTGGATTGAGCCTCATCACCGACGTAGGCATCTTTTTGGCCCATGCCAACCATGACACCAGTGTGACGTGGGCGGCCCACAATACTGGGGAAGACTGCCCTTGGAGCATCATCTCCAGCAAATCCAGCCTGCAATTATGAGATGTCATCATAAACTACTAGCTTCTAAAGTAAACTCTTAATTCACAAAGGCCTAGCAGTTGAAAAATCATCATTGGAAGTATTGGAATAATAAAAGTGTACAAGTTATTGGATGTTAGGTGGATACCTTGACCATTCCAGTTCCATTATCACATACAAGAGGCTGAATATCCTCGGCTTCTGCCATCTCTTAATATGATCTGGAAAATAGAATGACTTTCAGCTAATATGAGGAGATTTGATATTTTATCACCATGGACATAAAAATTTGCAATTGATGTGATGCCAAAAAAGATCAAAGCCACATGAACTTCATCTAGATTGACAGAAAATAATGTGATGGCATTGTTTTCATTAATTATTTGAAACACAAAATGCAATTTGGCATCAAATAAACATGATATCCAGAGTTAACAGTGCAAGATTCATCCAGAAAAGTAGGTGTAAAAAAGGTACGCCAACTGATGCACAATAAATTCCATAGATAGCAATTCAAATAAGCATTCAGCTCTCTACAGAGAAAGGACATATGAACAGATCAAACGTTTGGCAATCAGGACGAAATCATATTTCAATTGTTAAATATCATTTCAATTAATGATTCATTTGTAGGCCTTCATTTGCCAAGATTTCAATGCCACCAACAATATTTGAATTCAATCAATTCATGGATATTATAATAAATTCAAAAGAGATCCCAGATAATGCACCTGCATAAATCATTAAACTTTCACAATGAAACATAAATGGCCTCCAATCCATTATGCAATACCCACCAAATCACGCGTTGTGTTTTCAATAAATTTCCGTACTTTGATCATAATTCAGAATACCCACATGCAGTTCGAAGGATCTCGATTCATTAAGAGCATAACAAAAAAATCGAAGTTTGAAGACAGAAGATTACCTCTGAGGCCTTTATGAAAATGGGTCTCCCTTGCGGATTTGTGTAGGAAGTATGAGGTGCTGGCCCTCTCTTGTTTAAAACCGGGGAAATGAAACTCTGGCTTAAACGAACCTAAAATTCAGGTTTTGAAGACCTTGTTTGTTAGTTTGAGGTCCCATGACAGCGAGCATCGATGGTGGAAATAAGACCTGGCCGCTTTTGCCGAGATGTCCTCTTTGCCCTTTCAGGGTCAATTTTGGAATTTTCAACGTTTATATTAGTCCCTGTTTGTTTAACATTATTTTAAAATTCATTTTTTTTAAACTTATTTTCAATCACATTCTCACAATAAAATATTTTTCATATAACTCAAAAAAATTTCTACTTTTTAATCACACATTCGTAAAAAATTTACTATTTCAAAACTCATTTTCTTTGAATAATGGTAGATAGACAAGGGCTTACTTTAAGCTTATCTAATTATTTTAATTTGATTTAGTGATCTTGCCCAAATGCATAGGTTGTTGCATCAATAGGGATGAAACATATTTATGCAAGAAAATCATAGACGTAGTAAATTAGAATTATTTATGAGACAAGTTGAAATTTCATTTCAGAACAAGCTATGGTTATATTACGAGAGGAAAAAAGGATAATAGACTTCGATATTCTTGTCACATTTTAAGATGGCATAGCGAATGATACATAAATTAGATAATCATTACAAATAAAACATTGCAATGTTGATAATGGTAACTGTTGAAAAACATTTAATAATAATAATAACTCCAGAAGTAAACTAATTATTATTTGTTAAATAACTAATTGACAATGGAGTACTACTGTATAAATAGTGATTGTATTGACACCACATTTTTATGCACTTAAGTTCTTCAATCTTTGTTCGTTGTAGCATTTGTATTCTTAACTTTTTTCATCGTATTCTTATCTTCAACTTTCCATTAATTAGTACATCTTATCCTTAATGATGATTTCCATAAAAAAAAAAAAAAAAAAAAATCCGTTTTCATACTTAGAAATTAGGGAAAATATTTTATTTCATTTTTATATTTATTTATTTCTAAAAAATATGATGAGAAAGTTGTAAGCACATGTTTGTCCACAATTTTTTCAAAAACTCATTTTCAATCACATTCTTTCATAAAATAATTTTACATTAAATCAAAAAATTTCTTTTTTTTAACCACACATTTTTCAAAAAATCACTATTTCAAAATACAATTTCTTAACAAAATGATGCTCAAACAAGGGCTAAGTAGTTTTAATTAATGAAAAATCGAGGATAAAAATGTCATGAAAAAGTATTAGAGATACATATGCTATAAGCCTATAATGAACAAAGATAAAAAAAAAAAAAAAAAAAAANCTCTGTTTGATTACAAGGAATTCAATGAAAAATGTCACATTCGAGAAAAATGAATTTCACTTTGACTGTTTGATTGCAACGTGGAAATTGAAACCGAATTCTAAGTACAACTACTTTAAACTGCATTTTCTTTATTTTCATGCAAAACGAATTTATATGGGTTTGGTAGATTTTTATTTTCCAACTAATATGAAATTGAAATTTCTTTCCACATTTGTCTATCAAACGGATCCTAAGTGTAATTAAAATATGATACTACAAGAAATAAAAATTATGGTGTAAATATAATTATATGATATAAATAAGGGGACAGTTGTCAAAAATTACCTTTTGAGGATATATTAGTCCTATTCTCCTACGAAAGATGTCCATGTCCCCAGCAAAAATGATTATTTATTACTTTTTCAGAACCTTTTTCTCCAGATTAGTGGTTGACACGTGGGAATGACAAATTATGGTACAAGACCAACTCAGCGTACCGTCCGAATATCATGGGTGGGCTTATTTCTTACAAACATAAAAGCATCTACAATAATGCTAACAAGGATTGCAAGAAAAAAAAAATGGTGACATAAATTAAAATAGACCACAAAAATATTGTGTGGTAAAATTGGGATTCCATATCGGTCTTAAATTTCATTCATTGATTACACTCAAAAATGTGAAAATACGTGTCACGATTGAAATGAATGATACTTAATTACCACCTAAATTAGTTTATAGTACTAATTGTGCCATAGCATTAATCAATAAACAACGTCTAAATAATTTCTCTCCAATGCAATATGTTAAGTGTTATGTCTAACAGACCAACCAAAAAAAAAATAGACATTTCGAAGATGTCCGTCTATATGTAGAGATTACTCCAAACATAGTGAAATCTTTCTCATATTTATTATATTTGCTCTCTGCTGTTAAATTTATATCAGTGGTAAAATTTGAATTATTGAAGATGAAATTTGAAATTAACCGTTTATTCATTAAACATCAACGTCATGTAAATTAAATGCCTTTCTATTTACATGACATCTAATCCATAGCATTCTGCTCTCTATAAAGAATGTTATGTGTAAAAAGGTGAAGCCTACCGATGGACAAATATTTTCCTTGGAATGCAATTTAAATAATACTGTACGTACTAGGACTTATCAACCAGCTCTACAGAGAAAGGGCATGAACATATCAACAGTTCAAACATTATAAACAAGATGAATACAGATGCTTTGGCATGTCACATTGATCAAATATTTAAAAGGTATGTGTTAACATACAAAAATGAGGCCCAATTAAATGATCCAAAGAATGAAGCCCAGTTAGGAAATTCGAAGGATGGGCCCAAACGAGACCATGTAAAAATCCAAGATGGAGTTATGTAGCGGAGGTCCATCATCGCTCAAGTCTATGAGACGCCCAAGATCTGGGCGCTCGCCCAAGCCTGCGAGCCAGACGCCCAAAATCTGGGCGAGTATAATGTCTTGATTGTTATTTAAAGCAACGGTTATTGAAACAGTTAATGGGTAATCTTATCACATTCCACGATCCATGAATCTCGGTTGCAAGCAGTTAAATGATGGGAGTAATGGCAACAGTTGAAAATGGTAGTTTTTTGACAAGTCATCAATTATGGAGAAAGTGGGTAGTTACATGGCGATGAGCGGTTTTCAAACGGTTCTACAAGGAAAAAACCGTCAAATGAGTATAAAAGAGAAAAGAGAACATAGAAGAAGGACCATGAATCGGATGACTCTCGAACAGAGAATTATGTAATTTCATTTCTTTTTAACTTTCAATTAATTTGCGAATTCAGTGTGCTTGTGCC
>CAIGRT010183068.1:566-11051 GCA_903798405.1 Fraxinus platypoda
TTTTTTTTTTAAGTTTTGTTCATTGCAGTGAAATTCATATTATGAGGAAATTGTTAGAACTTAGATGTGATCCGAATTCTTTGTTGAAAATAATTGAGAGTTTTAATTAAAGTGCACGTTAAGAAGAATTCTATTTGAAATGTTATTGTGGAATCCTATTCAAGTTTACTTAGTGAATTATAGTTGAAATTCTATTTGGAAACCCAATTAGGGGTTGGAATTTGTGTTGAACTTGAAGAGAACATTGGGATGAAGAAAATCAAGTTTTGAAGTAAAGAACCCGAGAGTGGGTGTCCCGGCGCCTCCTAGCCGTTTAGCCGTGCATGATTTTTTTTGTTCTCTACTTGGTTTCTTGCATTCTATTTCAACTACAACTGTATTATAAAGGTTTGGACATTTCATACTTGTTCTCTATATAATTGACTCTTCATTATGATTTAATAGAAGCTGGAAACATTGTAAACACAAATCTTTACATTCTTTTTCTTCATATTATAATAAAATTTATATTCTTTGCAAATTATTTTGTTCTTGTGTTATTGTGTTCAATTATTTCATACTGTGGTTATAATATCTTATTTTTTCCAACAAGGTGGTATTGAATTAATCTAATATCATCTTCATTTCACAACACGTGGAATACATCATGCATCAAGAACGCAAAAAAATGAACGGTTAAAAACATTTCAACGCACGGGATGAAAAAATAAAGCAGCAAGATTCTGTTTTCGGACTGAAAGGGTCCATCTGTTTGCCCAATAAAGATGAAGCAATTCCCGGGAAAAGGCTGCTTACAATAACAGATAAAAATAAAAAATAAAAAAATCTCGTCATTATGCATGGTAAAATGTTAGTTAACCCAGTAGGAATTAGGTAATACAGGAGAAAGAACCTTGGATCTCACCAATACGCTAGTGGTTTGCAGTTTTTGATTCTACAGACCAAATAAGAGGCCTAATGGAATGCTTGGCTTTTCCTCTTTCTCAACTTCATCATCCTCTAAAATGTCCTCAGAAAATGCATCAGAATTTGCTTTGATACAGTTCTGTAGAGCCACAAATGGATGCACACGGTCCGTGCCTTTTTCTTCAGCTGTGCTCTTGGGAAAACGGATGAAGGCATCAGAGAACTGGGTTCCACGATGCAAGGGCATTCCAGTGCTCACTGAGCCTTCACTTCGAGAGATTGATTCTCATCCTCAGAACCGTATGCTGCAGCTTCAGCAATAAACGAGTCGAGTGAAGGCTGAGCTGAATTTTCAGTTCCAGCAAACGCTGACTGTGTTTACCGACTGCTTTGATATTCTACAGCAACAGCGCTCTATGTTTGTCCCATTGGCAAACTGAAAAGATAATTTTTTCGATTACAAGATTAAAAACAAACGTGAAAATTAAATGCTCAAAAAAGCATAGCCACTTACCAGATGGTAATTTTGAATAAATAAATATGGAGCTGCATTTTGTGATGCTACCTGAGTACCTCAAACATGAGCTGACCAAATACCAGTGGCCGGTTCAATGTTCTAGAACAGGCCACAGAAATCACAAAAACATTTCATTTTACCAATGTGCATCTACACAGATCTAATTTTTCATGAAATGGGACATCCAAACAAATTTAAGTAATTGTCTTGTTACCAAACATGAGTGATATTGAAGAATCTAGCTGGTCAAATCCAAATAACAAGGTGGCTGAACATTGCACAATCCTGCAGCCTGAATTCACAACAATTTGTGGGAGGTGGATATGAACTGGAATCTTTTAATATTATTGGAGCCAAGAATAATCAAGAGTAACTTGAGAGGAAAAAAAAAAGGAGCTTGTGTTTCTTAACTATTCTCAAAAGCTAGAAGCTTCAGACAGAATCAAGATTATTAAAAGAGTTTTGCTACACCCGACCCCACGCCCCCCTCTCACAATTGGGGGGGGGGGGGGCCCACTCACAATTGGGGGGGGGGGGGGGCCCACCCCATTATTTTATTCACCTCGGGCCCCCTCATTGTGAGGGGTGCTACATTTAGCAAAATTCTTATTAAAAACATCAGAATTAAGCTCCAAGGGAAATGTACATAGATTTTTACAGATACACAGATGACAACACTGTATTGACTATCACAAAACTGTTTTTTATCCAAGGCCCAATCAATGCTTGCCACCAGTGTACCTGTAATTCTATCTATCCATTTCTTCTGTGCATGTACCACGTTTGAAAAGCACCATCTACTTCTATCAATTGCATCATACAAGAACATCATCTGACTAATAGCTCATTTCCCAAAATTTGCACTTGCATCCTCACACGAATTTCCCAACATTTTTGGGCTTTTTAAACAATTTTAAAGAATTACATAGCGAAAATTATGGGATGCATTTGCAGTAGGAAACGCGGAAAAAGGAGAAACACTTGCAATTTAAAGGAAGCATATTCAAACGGACATTTTAACAGACAGTAGGAGATCTTAACAGACAGCTGGAGATCCCACACAAGCAAAAAACGCCGTACTACAACTTGATTGCATAACCCAACAAACATTTGCTTTCTACTATTTTCTATTGATTATTCAGTGCAGTGCAGCCTATTCGTCCATGCAACCATTTTTTTTTTTTTTCGAAAGTCAATTGAAAAACATTTGCTAAGAACTATCTCCATGAACTGCGAACTAAAGATAGAAGTCATTTTACGAATTACAACCACCAAAGCTAAAATGCCAATAATGACACGAATAGCTTTATCACTAGGTATTAAGATAATGAAATTCTGCTTAAGATTTACAAAAAGGCCAATAAAAACTCTCTTCTTATGCTAGAAATTTCAAGACTTGGGTTTGGGATCGAGGAATGTTAAATGTAAGATGTGATAAGGATTTAGGTATGACTTCTTGAAAATCCCATTCTTCGGCTATATTTTATCAACTCTTTCTTTCTCTTCACCTCACCTCCCAAGTTGATCATCAGATTCCAATCATGTAATTCTCTCATGCTGCTTTGCTGTTGCCAATCCTCTTCCTATTTATAATGGATAAAGTAGGAACATAAGTTCAGCAGTTGTACAAAGTAATATGCGAAGCAGTTAAGCTGAATCAAAGTAACACATAGGAATGTGGAGTAAGATGCCTCTTTATTCAGTCTCATTACATATTCACAGATACTTGGTCACTATTTGGGAAAATACTGGCCCGGGGAGATAAATTTTTGGTTAGGTAGCACGACACAACCAATATATGCTATATGAAATGATATCAAATGATAACTTAAACTTTCGGATAGATTAAATCTTTGAAATGGTAACATTCAAGGACTTTTAGTGCATAATAGGTATTGAGTGTCCCTTTGGTTGTGATTCAGATAATTTTACAAAAACTATTACATAAATCATCTTCAGACAATAAACTTAGTACTGGCTCAAGAGAAACTACAGTTGATATAAGGAGCTGAGTGAGCACACTTCAGTCTATTAAATGTTAGCACGGAAGCTTCTTACTTCATCAAGAACATAAGAGATCCTGGTCAACCAGTAATGATTAGAATATACCAAATTGAATATGCTGGTAAAGAAAGTAATACTCAATTGAGGATAGAAACAATTGTTTTCTTAAAATAACAGATTTCATATTTTCTTGAATTTAACTTCCTAATTTGCATATTGAGTGGATGTTGCATGGAGTGGTGGAGGCAATAGGTGAAATTCCTAAATCCCCTGCAATTTATATACATAAAATACCAAGAAGATGCCTCCCCAATCTAGATTGTATTCAGTTAACTTATTCGTGAATATCTGATGATTGTTACTCAATAATCTGAAGAGATTTAGGAAATCCCAATACCATATTCAGTAACAGATTTTCTCAATATGCACGTTCTAAAATTGAGGACTTCCTCCAAATACTTTGCTACTCTTCCTTAAAAGCCTTACACTCTCTCTCACTCTTGTCCTTCAATATCAATCAGCAGAAAAACTAACAGATAAAATTCCAAGCATACATTGTTCTTATCTGTCAATTCTCAATCTTCATTCTATCCTTCAATCTAGTATGTCAAATATGTGGGCAGCAAGTAGATTTACAAACCAAACCAAGCAACAAATGGAAGGGAAAAAACTATTAAAAGACCTATTTAATATCTATCCCACTTCAATTTTTATATAGAAAATATAAAGAAAAGAAAAGGCTGTATTAAACTCAGTCAATTGTGATGGTTTCCATCGTAGAGGCTTTGTAGAGAGTAGATAAAACCCTTCTATCTCAGACATACTATCTTACACATGTAGTTCTCGCTTTTATAAGCAAAATATTTCATATAAGCCCTTTTGGAATGGTAGCAAACAATAGTACATATCCAATAACAAATGTCACCAAGTTGAGAAGGTCTCAGGATTAGATTGGCCAAGCTTAGGCACCAAGCCACTCAACCACAAAACCAATTTATTGCCTATTTGGAGACAAAATCTGATGCCTGATGGTATCACTTATTCTGTAGACAATGAAAACTCCCAAGTAGAAGTCCAAATGATAGTAGTGCCAATTCCCTAGCTGATGTATCCATGCATCCATGTTGACAGTTGCTAATATGGCGATCCAAACTTTGGACAAAATCAAAATTGGGATGTACATCTCTGCTAGATAATTACCTTTCTGTTGTTGGAATAAACTTTGCCAAGACCTTTCAGTGAGAAAATTCTTTGGCGGCTAATTTTCTTAAAATGGATGAGCAAACAACCTAAATTCGCCCCCCCCCCCCAATTACTAAAATGTGCTATTACAACTTTAAATGCATCAAATAAGATATAATATCACGATCCAAAAAAAAAAGGGATATACTAATTGAAAGTTAAAAATGTGTTTCCAAAATTACAACTCTTAAGTTGTGTCCACGTGGCCATTTCCAATTGGCTGGATTGATTATACCTGGATTGTGCTTCTTCAGATGGTTTGTGAGCCGTTCGATTTAATCAATGCCTGTGATTCTTTTGAGCCTTATTTACGTGTTTGGCTGTGACTTTTGGGATTGATTATTAATTCTGCATCTGGTTCTCTGGGAAAAGAAGTGCTCTCATGTTGGCTCTCTTGCGTGATTCTTTTTCTTCATAGATTAAGGGGTTATTCTTGTATAATTCTGGGGTCCTTTTGCATATGATAACAGTGGCTTGAGTATATATTTTGGCTGTTCTGATTAGTGCCTGTTCGAGTGATTTATGCGATAGGGTTTGAGTTTTTCCTGTTGAAGTTCAAAGAGATCCTTTATTCGATCTATGACTAGAACTTGGTTAATAGTCTGATATTCGGTTCCACTTGTAAAATATCCCTCTGGAAGGTTTTCTTAGTGCACTAGTGGATTTGGCTGGTAGCTGAGCCCCCAGATTAGGCATAGCCGAATTGGGTTAACATTTTTGGTGTTATTTCCATTTCTGCAGCGTGTGTTCTTGAGTGCGATTTTTCCAGTTTGTGCATGATTTGGGTAGATTAAACCCAACAACTGGTATCAAAGCATGTTAAGGCTGTGGGTAAGGTTCTTTGATTCTTTTTCAGTTTCCTTTTCGTATTAATTGTCTATTACATGTGCAGTCCTTTGGAACAAATCTGAACTGAAGTTCTTGGATACTTGGGTGGTGTTGAATTGGGGTCTGAAATTGACATTGAAACTGAATTCCGATTCCTAAACGACGGTGGAGTTTTAAATACTGCTATACACAGTATTTTGGTGAGATTGTTCTAATTATCTTCTATCCAGTAATTTGATTTGCATGCTTGATATGAATTTGTAAATTGTTAATATACTGCGACTTAGTTTATTCAAGAATCTAAATAAATTGACTGACTGTAATAGGAGCGTGTTAGGTTTATCTTCAGTTTCTGTAATCTGAGTGTGTGGTACCAATTATGAAATCTCAGTGATTGAGTGTATGTTACTGCTTCGGTCTCTGCATATTTTTATCTGTATTGTTTTTTCATCCTGTGTCGGCTTACTTGTCATATATTGCATGAAAAAAATTTCAAAAACTTTTTTTTGCAACTTAAGTGATCTTCAGATTGAAAATCACTTATGTCCACGAAGTAATAACCACCATTTTATAAAACTTGTGATGGGTTCGAAGGTCGAATTATCACAATTCGATAGAAAGTGGGATTACTCAATTTGGAATCAGAAAATGAAGGTTATATTGGTCCAACAAAGGGTTGCTAAAGCCCTTGATGATCCTACAACTTTTTCTGATGCATTGAAAGCTAAGCCTGACGAAATTCTAGATATGAATGAAATAGCATACAGTTCTATTATATTGCACCTATCTGATGATATAGTAAGACAAGTTGAAGATCATACCACCCCTAGGGACTTGTGGACTGCATTAGATGCTTTGTTTATAACAAAGACATTGCCTAATAAAATCTACCTCTTAGAGAAACTATTTAGTTTTAAGATGGATAGTGGAAAGAATTTGGAAGCTAATTTTAGTGATTTTAGTATCCTAGTTAAGAGCCTTGCTCATAATGGAAAGAAATTTGATGATGAAGACCTTGCCGTTATTCTCCTTATTTCCTTACTTGATTCATTTAAGGATATAAAGAATGCGATAAAATACTCAAGTGCTCTAACACAAACGATTGTCACTAATGCTTTAAGATCTCGGGAATTGGAGATCAATAAAGAATCTAAAACAAGTACCAGAGACGAGAGCATGTTTGTTAGAGGGAGGACTGGGAAAAAGGAAAATAACTTCAACAGCAGAAGATTCAAATCCAAATCTAAAACCAGATCTAAATCAAGAGATAAAAGCAATAAGAAGTGTTACTATTGTGGAAAATTAGGTTACTTTAAGAGAGATTGCTTTGAATGGAAGAAGAAACATAAGGATCACAATAATGATGAATTGAATAATTCAGCCGTATGTTCTGAATTGGATAGCCTACTTGTAATGACTGTGTCAGATGAAGAAGTTGATAAGGGCTGGATCTTGGATTCAGGGTATACATTCCATATGTATCCTAATAGGTCTTGGTTTAATAATTACAAAGAAGTTGAACCCAGGAGAGTGTATATGGGTGATAATAACTCTCAAAGTGTTCTTGGTATTGGTGATATTACCATTAGGATGCATGATGGTATTGTCAGACAATTAAAGAATGTACGGCAAGTCCCAAACCTTAAAAGAAATCTCATCTCATCTCATTGGGAATTCTTGAAGACATTCTTTCAAGTCAGATAATAATACTTTGAAAGTGATGAAGGGATCTTTGGTAATTCTCAATGGACCTAAAAGAAATGGATTGTACTATCTTACGGGAGAGACTGTTACTCCTCAAGATGCAAAATCTTTAACCATAATTGAAAACAAATCTGAATTATGGCATAACAGAATGAGACATATAGGAAATAAGGGTTTGAAGTAAATGTGTGTTGGGAAAATCACATAGGATGAGCTTTGAGAGTGGATTGCATACCACCTCTAGGCCCTTAGATTATGTCCACTCAAATTTATGAGGACCGGAAAGTCACCCCACTTTTGAAGGCAACAAGTACTTCCTTTCTATAGTTGATGACTACTCAAGAAAGGTATGGACTTATCCATTGAAAAATAAATCTGAGACATTTCAAAAATTTTGAACATGGTTGAAGATGCTGGAAAATCAACTTGATAAGAAGTTAAAAACTTTAAGGACTCATAATGGTTTGAAATTTTGTAATGCTGTGTTTGATAACTTCTGTAAACAAAAGGGGATTGTAAGACACAGAATTGTTAAACACACACCTCAACAGAACGGGGTCGCTGAAAGAATGAATAGAACTCTAATGAATAAGGTTATGTGTATGCTGATCAGTTCTGGATTAGCTAAAGGTTTTTGGGTTGAGGTTGTGGCTACAGCTGCTTATCTTATAAATAGATCTCCATGTAGTTCTGTTGAGTTTAAGACTCCACGGGTTAGGTGTAGTCCATGTTGTCAAAAGAATCGTAGTCTATTTTTAAATGCCATATTTAAAAATGTGTTTCCAAAATTACAACTCTTTAAGTTGTGTCCACCTGACCATTTCCAATTGGCTAGATTGATTATACACGGATTGTGCTTCTTCAGATGGTTTGTGAGCCGTTCGATTTAATCAATGGCTATGATTCGTTTGAGCCTTATTTACGTGTTTGGCTGTGACTCTTGGGATTGATTATTCATTCTGCATCTGGTTCTCTGGGAAAAGAAGTGCTCTCGTTTGGCTCTCTTGCGTGATTCTTTTTCTTCCATAGATTAAGGAGTTCTTCTTGTATAATTCTGGGATCCTTTCGCATATGATAACAATGGTTTGAGTCTGTTTTTTGGTTGTTTTGATTAGTGTCTGTTCGAGTGATTTATGCGATAGGGTTCGAGTTTTTTCTGTTGAAGTTCTAAGAGATCCTTTGTTCCATCTATGACTAGAGCTTGGTTAATGGTCTGATATTTGGTTCCACTTGTAAAATATCCCTCTGGAAGGTTTTCTTGGTGCACTAGTGGATTGGGCTGGTAGCTGAGGCCCCCAGATTAGGCATAGCCGAACTGGGATAACATTTTTGGTGTTATTTTCATTTCTGCCGCGTGTGCTCTTGAGTGTGGTTTTTCATGTTTGTGCATGATTTGGGTGGATTAAACCCAACACTAATCGAAATGCGCTCTCTATAATGAATTTCTACCTCTTGTACAATGTGAAAAGTCAGCTGTGATCTTTTGGTATCAAGAGCAGCTAAATTTCGGGTTGTTTTGCTCTATTTTCTTATGACAATGCCGATTTTATCTCTAACCTCGATTTGTTTTACTGGGCTTTAACAAATTGAAATAAATGTCAGGTCTATGAGTAACATTTTGATCAAAATTCCATATATATGCACCAAAAATTTCAGCTCTTAATAGCCACTGGTAGTTCTTGCTCGCTCTTCTTTTCTATTTTCTATTCAAAAAGGTATTCTTTGTTTCAAATACGAAAAATAAAGACAACAGAGAAGTATACCTCAAGGAGCGACCAATGGGAAAATTATAATATTAACCCAGAAAAATTAAATGCTCAGCACCGGCAATGGTGATTCCGGCACGCTTAACGGACTCAAAAAGTGGGCCAACCATCTTGCGATGATGGATGGGTCGAGAAAGCTCTTCTTGTACATCGATCTGAAGACTCGAAACTCCAATTTCTCTGAGACGAAACGCGATCTTCTCCCCGATCCTTAAAGCCATTTTGGAGTCCCAAAAGTTGTGAGAGCGCGGGAAGCGGTTGAGCTTGGCCCTGTACTGGGCAGCAAACTCTTGTTCGGTGGAAGAAGCCATGGCTATGATAGAGTGGGTGTTAAGGTTTGTGACTTGAGCCGTGATTTTTCTACAGGAAACAACTAAACGGAGTATGTGGGCATTTCGTGTCGCTGCTAGAGTTGCCATTTGCGGTGGCAGTGACTCCGCCGCCGGGAGAAGCAGTTAATATTACGAGGGATTGTAGAGTTAATTTCACCAATCTCCCTGAAGTTTGTAAGAAATCTCAAATTAATCATTAGATTAATTTTCTCACTAAATTAATCACTTGCGCTAATTCACCGAAAAACTCGATTAATGATACAATGATGGTTGGAGAAAAAGCCCAGATTCATCTATCGTCTAATACTCTAACCTTATTCTTAATCTCAATCTTTACACATGATAAATCACAAGAAAAGATAAAATTTGAGTTTTCCAAAGAAATTTTGCTCATATTTTATCTAAGTAATGCAAATCCAGTTTTGCTGCTCTTAGGGTATTGCGGGGGGGGGGGGGGGGGGGGGTGGGGGGGGCCCGGGGGGGGGGGGGGCCCCCCCCCCCCCCCCCCGGGCCCCCNAGTTCATGCAAATAATTATCGATTTAAGTCTACGGTAACATATAACAACAATATATTAAATTATATGCTAGTTTTTAAATATAAAGACTAGTTTAGAAAATGTAATTCAATTAGGATGTTCTTATCATTTGCCTTTATTGTACAAATCGTCGCTATCATTTCAATTTTGACATTTGAACACTTAGATAAACATTTTTTAGCGTAAAAGGTCTTTGACGTCTATTTCCTCCCTTAAAACATTCTAAAGTGACAAATTTACATCGTCTTTAAAAATAAATAAGCACACATAAATAAACAAGTAAGTAAGAAAGAAAGAATATATATCTAATTATCTATTATATAAGTGAAATAATTGTAGCTTAGAGTTCTGGAGTTCATTTGAGCCTAGCGGTGGCAAAAAAGCTCGGGGGCTCGAGCTCGGCTCCGCTCGGAAAAAGCCCGAGCCGAGCCCGGCTCGAGCTCGGTTGCACCGAGCCTCATTTTTTTTTGCCGGACTTGGCTCGAGCTTTTTTTTCCGGCTCGGGCTCAGCTCGTTGACACCACTATCGGAGGCTGCATTTAGTTTATGTGGTTGAGTTTTATGTGACGAACGATCAAGACTAAAAGAAGATATATTTGAGGCTTTAATATGTTTGAAGGATTGAGAATGTGCAGAATTACGTCTTCAAG
>CAIGRT010183074.1:0-17026 GCA_903798405.1 Fraxinus platypoda
AACGGGACATAACGAAGTGATAATACTGAAAGTCAACAACTAATTTTAATCATATATTTCATTCGTTTTTATTTAAATTTATCAAAAATTAATTTTAATTCCTACCAAACAATGGCTAAGAAAAGATACTCCTAATCTGATTTGGCTAGAAAATTGAAATTTTATTTTCACACAAAAAAATAAATATTTAATGACGGAAATTTTGATCAATCTCTCAACCACCCTTTTCAATTTTGTCACATTAGGCTGAGGGAGAGAGGGATGGGTTCAGATGAATGTTCCAATTTCTGTCACTGTCCCTTTCGTAATGTGAAATGGAAGAGAAGTCAATGTAGCACGGAAACTTCCCCAAGCCGGCAATTTTGACTAATCTCTTCATTGACCCCACGTGTTGGTTTATCTTACTCTTACTTTTCAAACTTCTAACAAAATTTGTATTCTTCTTATAATCGAGATTTCGTCATCCTTTATCTTATTTTTTTTACATTTTATCACGCGACAATACATAATTGAATAATTTTAAAAAAATAAAATTAAAAAGATTTTAATGTATTAATAATTAATTTCAATTATATATTTCATGAATTCATAACTTTTTAACTATTTATTTTATCAAAATTTATTAAAATCTACTCAAAAATTAATTTTAATTTCCTTCAAACAAGAACTATAAACTATTAAGCCCCTATTTGGTAGGGATTAATATCTATACTTTAATTTAAGTAAAGTGAACAATTAATTTTAACCACATATTTCATAGGATCTAAAACTTTTCAGCCATACGTTTCGTTAACTTCTATTAAAATTTAATTTTAATTCCCACTCGCTGAAATTCTAATGTGATATGAATTAATTGTAAACTTGAATTCTATATATATAAGTAAAGATAAGAGTATGTTTGTTTACTAATATTATTGAAATTTCATTTAAGTAAAAACTCGACGTAGTCGTAATGGTATTGTAGTGAGATGATTATCATCATTATCCTTGTTTTTATCTAGCCTCTTGATTCTGATCCAATATTGTACATCTACTTGTCAAAAATCATTCGACTAGCTTAAATGTAAAAAAATTAATACCTATCGGTAATTATTCATCTGCAGTTAGATAACTCTATATTTTGATATATATATATATATATGCTTAGTGGGGAGCATCTAACAATTTCACTTGACTTAATATTTGTGACAGAAAGGATAAATTGGCAATTCCACTAATCATTTATCTAACACAGCTAGCAAGGATTTTCATTTTAATCGTCAAAAAATATTAATAAATACTAGCTAACAATTAAATTATTTTTTATTACTAAAGGAAAGTCGGTACCAGCACATGGCCCCATGACCAAAAAAATAATAATAATAACAATAAAAATAAAAATTAAGCATTAATTGCTAACCTATTTACTTCAGTACCGAACGGTTCCTCAATCTTCCCTTTTATTTTTATTTTTTTATATTTGACATCTCAACTTGTCATTTTAGTAGCACCTTAGTCTCTTATTGACACAATCCATTTAATTAGTTGTTAAAATTCTAATTTTGTTAATAAAAAAATTATTCTACCATTATTTTTAATTAAAAAAAAAGATTGGGGGACCGTGGTGCTACTGAGGGGGTAGAACTACAGCGTGAATTATTTTTGCACTACATTATAATTTCATTAGAAGTTCTTAATCTTTGGTCATTGTAAAACTTATATTCACAACTTTTTCCTTCATATTCTTGTACTCAAATTTTCCTTAATTAGCACTTTTAGCATAGTTATAAAACTCGGCTCGGCCCGAAAAACTGGTGACCCGAGCCCTTGTTCGGGCCGAGTAGATTAATTTAATAGGAATGCACATGACTCGGTCAAAAATCGGCTTTGACCGAATTAATCCGGCCGATTTACCGGTTTTCAAAATTGTTTTCTAAAATTTGGGGGGTTCAAGGAATTGAACATTGGACCTCTAAGTAAAAAAATTAGTTCATCACCATTGGAGTGGTAGAGCACTTTAGTGTTTTTTATGTGCAATACATTATATGTATCCAATAAATCATATATATTAAAAATAATAATTTTTCTAAAAGTATTTTTATAAAAACTTTGGTTAAATATTTTTACTTTATTTTATAAACCTAAATAATTAGTGTAAAATAATTTAAAAATAATAATATTGACTAAAATAATTTTCATACTTCAATTTTTTTTATATATAATTTTTTATGCAATGACCCACCGGTTTATCCAGTAACTCGAGACCCAGTACCTTGTCTCGGTCGGTTCTAATACTTATGACTTTTAGTATAAAAAGTCGGCTGATCAGATGTAAAAAGACTTATTTAGCCCTCATATTTTTAAATTAGCAAAAATTAATAGGTACAAAAAATGCAACATAATATTTTCCACTCATTGCAAAGCACGCTAACAAAATAATTGGACAAAAATGATAATTAGATATCATATTTACTATTCAATAAAGGGTTAAAAATAAAAATATTGGAAATATCGATGAGGAGAAGAATGAGATGGAAACTTGAACAAGGTGAAATGAAGAATGGGGCTTAAACACGTATGAGATACGTTGTCCTAACAATGATATTTGCATCCTCTAGTATGCTTTTAGGATTTTCGATAAACTTGAAGAAGGTTTGGATATGTATTAGAATGGGAAAAATTCAAGTGTAAAAATGCATGATGATTTCTTATTTTGTTTTCTTATGTTTGGAATTGAAAATCTATCATCTATTTATAGATTTCTAACATTATATTATGAAAATGCTCCAAACATTCGTGAAAAGATGGGAACTTTCCACCAACAGGTACTAGAAATTCGAATAAAAAATCAGCCTAACGACTAAATTTTTGAACTATACTTAAGCATGGTTATATTCGTGCATACACATTATGGAAGCCAAATAGCTTTTGTTTTCTGCAGGTAAGGTTGTGCTTACACATGGCCATTTAGTGTGTGCATACGCATGATTAAGTAGAAATCACTCAACATTGCCTTCTAATTTCATCCAACGTTGTCTTCCAATTTCATCATTAAATTCATTTACATTTTAACCCAAAAATGGTCCAAATTTTGAACAACAAATTATTTTATAGTAATCCCCCACTCGTTCAAAATTTCATATATTCATACATGGTAACACTAATGCATAAAAATAGATATCTTTCGATTTGAATCTAATTATAGTGTAAATCTCATATAGTATTTTCGAAATTCCAGGTTGCATGATAGCTTTGAACCAGTCATTCCTTGTAACAATATCGGTGAAATCACACACACGAGAGTTATGTTTTCACTAATTATAATCACACACACGCTAATATAATCTTTGTATGTTGCTTACCACACATACATTAATTTTTTTTAATTATGTTTACAGTCCTCTTTTTCCCTACTTTGTTCATTTAAATGGAAAGTGTTTGGTATAGTGAAAGAGTTCGCTAAGCATATTATGAAAATGAAAGACATGTCTCCTCAACTCGAAGACTTGAAACTTGAGATTTTCAAGTAATTCTTATTTTCAATTCTACTGCTTTTATAGAATATGGAATTTTCAAAAGTTTAGAACGAGATGGGACCGTGAGAGTACTTTCAATTCTACTGCTTTTATAGAATATGGAATTTTCAAAAGTTTAGAACGAGATGGGACCGTGAGAGTGAAATAACAGGGAAAGTAGAATTTCAAATGAGGTGGGGGCGAGAAGGAAAAGCATCTAAATCATTCTTAGAATAGTATTTTATGTGCGATACAAGTGAAGTTTTTACGATCGTAAAGAGTTACAAATGGAAATCATCAATATATTTTAAGAGTGTGTACGAAAACGTCGCGTTACTCTAAGTGCCTTTTAGCATTTGTTCTTTGGTATGGTATCTTCCTTCCTTGTAGCTTTTGTTTCTAGGCAATTTGCTGCACTTTATGTCTTGCATTGAGATTCCAGCGTGAAATTATTGACTAAAAAATGGTTAAGCCAAGTTGGTTGTAGATATGTTTTAATTAATTTTGTCCTTTCTCGAATAAAAGTTTTTGGGTCGTTTCATCTTATTAATAGTCATATTGTATCACATTTTTTATTTAATATATTAATTATATTTAAATTCATTAATCTTTCCTCATTGTAGCAACAATTATTTTCTTAAATTTTTTCTTTCAAATTCTTATCTTCAACTTTCTATTAATTAGTACGTCTCGTTCTTGATGATGATTTATATCAAATTATTTTATTTTCATCCTTTGAAATGAGGTATAAATATCTTTTTCACACTCTATTTATTTATTTTTTAAAATTATGATGGTAAATAAAAATTGTTTTTCGTCATTTCAACGGACTTTTGAATTAAATACAAAATGCGTTAACTAATAAAAAGTTTGAGAATAAGAATGACATGAAATATCGTATTAGAGACATGAGTGCTATAATAAACAAAGATGAAGAACATTAAGTGCAATTAAAATGTGGTGCAACAATAAAAAATTGTGATGTGAATTTAATTACCCTAATTTGATTACTATAGTAATTTGACAGATAATTGAAGGATCACTTTCCACTTACACAACAAATTCTAATTTATCGATCGACAACTTTTACCATTTTCAATAATATTGAATTTATGTTGATTGTATTGTCATCACAAAAAGTTTTTTTTGTTACATCACAAATTTAAGTACTTTTTTATTCACAAATTGGACATACATGAAACGACATAAATAAATCACTATCTAATTCTTACGTACACGACATGTCTTCCACTTCCCATCATCTTCCTTTTTCTCATCTACTTTTTCCTTTTGCCTCTCTCTTTTTGGCTGAGTTCATTGTTTTAATCCTATTATAATTTTTTTTATTTTACTATTTAGTGTTGGTTAAGAAAAATGGATTCAAATAATAAAAAAAAAAGTGGAAATTACACAAGTATTCAACATTCTAAAATCAGGTAGAAAGTTTAACATTTCAAAAATCAGATGTTTTATTTTAATTAATATTTTTGTAAAATAAATATTTTTAATAAATATATATACTTCAAACCCTAATTAATTCCCATTACAAACCAACCCTACCTCCCTCCCGATCTGCATTCTCTCTCTCTAAACCAACCCATCGCCGCCCCCTGAACCCGGAAGATCCCGCCTGTTGTGGCGGCTGAGATTGCACAATGGGCTTCTTTGTAGCCGCCCAACTGCCCACTTCATCGGCCCTTGAAAAACTGTCGGAGGATCCTCCAAGAGAACCATGCCTTGCAGGATGACCCGTCGAACCCGAAGTGTATTCGGGTAGGGCTTTCTTCATCGAAGCCCAATTATCAACTCCGTTAGCTCTCGAAGTTTGTTGATCGAATCTCGAAACCCTAGTTTGGCCTCGGCGATTCTCTCTCTCTAAACCAACCCATCGTCTCCCTCTCGTCGCTGTCGCCTGTCGTTATCACCCAGTCCCATCACCATCCTTAACTCTCTCTGTCTTTTATGTTGTTTTGACGGTGGTTGGTCGATGGCGGCGGACCTGGCGATGGTGGATCTGACGGTTGTTTGTCATGGTAGTGGATGTGGTGGTTGCGTTGCGGTGGTGACGACGAGGGGGTTTGCGATCTGTTGCCGTGAACGTTTAACGTCGATTTGGGTCGTCGTGGTGCTGGCGTTGGTGGTGGTGCTATTGTAGTAGTGGCGGGTGAGGGTGGTGGCAGTGGAGATGGTGGTGGTTTTGTTGGATCCGGTGTTAGATTTGGTGGTGGATCTGGCGATTGTGAATTTGGCGATGGCGATGGATCTGACGGTTGGATGGCGATATGTTGTTGGTGTGTTTGGTGGTGATGGTTTCTGGTGGCAGTGGAGGTGGAGGTGGTTGTTGGTGGAGGTATTGGTGATGGTGGTGGCGTCGTCGACCACCGTGTGAGGGTGGTCGCAAGTGGCGGTGGAGACATTGGAGGTGGTGGTGGTACGTGACCCATTAGTTGACCTGTGACCAATTATGTACCTGTGACCCTTAGCATTCGATAATTTGTGACCTTAAAATTCGAACTGTGACTCACAATTGATTAAGTTGTGATCGAAAAATTAATTTGTGACCTATAAAAATTTTTATTTGTGATCGAGAAATAAGTCGTGACCAATAATTTGATAATACGTGACTAATGAAATAAACTGTGACCTATAAAATTTTTGATCTATGATCAATAAAATAATCTGTGACATACAAAATTTTTGATTTGTGACCTCGAAATAATTCGTGATCTATAAAATTTTTGATCTGTGACTGATAAACAAATTGTGACCTATAAAATTTTTGAACCATGACAGTAAAATAATTTGTTGTGTAAAAAATTATGATTTGTGATCGATAAATAATATGTGACTGAATAAATTGTAGAGTCACACATCACTGGTCACGGGTTTGAGTTCACGGTCACCGGTTTGAGTTCACAAGTCACAGTCATTTTTTATAAGTCATAAATCAATATAAACGTGTCACGGATCAATATTAACAGGTCACAGGTAAAAATTATCGAAATCGGAGCAGTCGCCGGAATAATTGTCGGAATCGGAAAAGTCGTGGGAATGGTCGACGGAAAAGTGGCCAGAAAGTTCATCGGAAAGTTGACGAAACGTTCGCCGGAGTAGAGTGGTGACTGGAACGGTCGCCGGAATAATCCCCGGAGCGGTAGGGGTGGTGGAGGTGGGATGGGTTAATTATATTATATTAGAATTAAATATTTAATAAATTGATTTAATAATTTATTATTACATAAATAAAAATTTGATTTTTGAAATTTGAAACTTGTTTTCTTATTTTTGAAATGAGCTATACTTATGCTCTTATTTATGAAATTTTCCCTAAAAAAAAAGGTCATCCCTACAAAACACCCAGCCTCGCCAGACNTTGTTTTCTTATTTTTGAAATGAGCTATACTTATGCTCTTATTTATGAAATTTTCCCTAAAAAAAAAGGTCATCCCTACAAAACACCCAGCCTCGCCAGACCTCTGAACAATAAAACCACCCGTTCATTATATTGTTCATCATCATTTCAGACATCCGACTATTAGAGTCTCACATTGGCTTGTGATATTTACACGATCCACTTAATAAGGTGAGGTCAATCTTCCCCTATCAAGCCGGTTTTATTAGGTTGAGTTAGGTCCAATATCATTTCTAATATGGTATCAGAGCATGTCCAGTTTTGACCCCTAACAAGCCGGTTTTGTTAGGTTGAGTTAGGCCCAATATCATTGTTAATATGGTAGCAGAGCAGGCCCAGTTTGACAATATTGGGTGCACCCAATATCGATTTATTCACAGTTGTTTGGCATGGTTCACGCTGTGCGTGAGGAGACGTATTAGAATTCCACATTGGTTGGTGATATTTACACGATTCACTTAATAAGGTGAAGGTAATCCTTCCAAATAAACCGATTTTGTTAGGTTGAGTTATGCCCAATATCATTTTTAATACCGACCATTAATCAGACTTTTTGATTTAAAAAAATGCACAAAATATTTGAAAATTGAGCTACAAAAAGAGACGAGTTCTCGGAGAAATGTGTAGACGCCATTGTTTGAATGGGAGTGGAAGAAGCCATTGTGGTTTATAGTCTAATTTTTTTTTTTATCATCTTTCTTTTCTCTTCCTTTTTATATTTTTCAATTATTTTAGCCTTTAAGGGTATACTTGTAAAATAATTGTGGTGTATTATAAAAAAAAAAATGTGTTTTAAATGGAGTGTGTGTATAATGTGGTGTAAAACAAGAAAATTGCGGTGGCGATATAATCAATCTTCATTTTGTGGTAGCAAATTGTTGAACTATTTTGTTTAAGGGTTGTTATATTCACACCAAAATTTGTATTTCTTGCACTACATTTTAATTGCACTTAAGGTTCTTAATCTTTCTTATCTTCAAAATTTTCATTAGTTAACACATTTTGTATTTCATATGTCGAAAAGTCAATTAAAATAGGGTAAAATAACTTGCTTATTTTCTCATCATATTTTGGGAGATTATACGAAATCAACGAGAATAGATAAAGGTTTTGTTCTTAGATTTTTCGTCAATAGCTCCATTTATGTCTCTTACCCAAATTATTGTTCACCTAATAAACCACAAAAAGTTGAAATTATTTTATGCCTATGCCCATGTGCATGATCTGCTATGAGTGTGAGCCAGGTCATGAGAAGACTGGCAAAATAATTGTAGACGCATCGTCAGGGACGGTTTGGCTCATTCTATAAATGATTCAATTCCATATCTTTACAGATTTTTCTCCAAATTAATTACTTATAAGCAACAAGCAGTCTGAAATTAATATGCAATTGATGTTTTTAATTATTGTACTTTTCTTATTAATTATAATTATTTATGATTTATCTAGTCAAAAGTTACTTTTAAGGAAGTTAGAGAGAAACAATACAAGACTGTGTGCTACAATTGTTCTTTGGTGATCACCAGTATTATTGCTTCAAACACAAATAAAAAAATGAAAAATGAAAAAATAAATTATAATAATTCTTAATCCTCAATTATCGTTAATATTTCCAGCAATGATCCTTTCTATAGGTCGACTCAGAGCATGACCAGTATTAGCACATTTTGAGATTGCTAGATACAACTAAGGTTACCCCCTTCAACTCCTTCTGAGTTGAGTTCCGTTGTTCAATTTTTGCAGTCCAACTTGCTGTCTACCTAATTAATTATTAATACATTATTTTTAAATTAATTACAGAATATTTTAAATAGGAGTAAAATTTCAATATTAGCCCACCAAATTGATAATATGTTAATTTAAAATGACGTGTCAGTAATTAATTGGATTGACGACAAATTGGACAGTAGATCTTAACTCCTTCTCTTGACCTAAACAAATTTTATCCCCTGTAATTAATCGGTAACTAATATTGAGTATTTGTGTGAAAAGAATCAGGATATTTTTAAAACCATGTGCTAGCAGATTACAATAATTGACAAGTACATAGAAACGTGAAAAATTGAAAAGAAAAAAAATTCCCTATAATATCAATAAACAGGAAAAAAAAAAAATGCACAAATTATAAAATCTTACCTTTTATTTTATTTATTTCCCAATCATTAAAGTCTATCATGGTTTTTGGTCCTACCATTTTAGACTTATATTGGAATTTAATCATAAAAATTCTAAAGTTGTGGAATATGTATACCGATGTACCCACCAAACGTAACAGGCTTTAGATTTCCACAACTAAAAAATCTACAAATTTGACCAACTTTTTTGGTGTTAAGATCCTCATACTTAATAATTTTGGTGTAAGTTGGTATTCTATCGAGGTATCATAGGTCTCGACACTCATTTCAACGTTGTTTATGTAATTTTACTCAAAATAGTAGAGAAGAAAAAAAATAGAATAGAGAACATTGGAGTTTTACTGCAAAGACAGATTCGTTGCATAATCACATCAGCATACACATGAAGTGTGCCGAGTCACCTAAATCTGGGTAATATGTTCATTGTTAGGCTACTTGTCTTTCTCCTGACCTAAAATTAACCGCTAACCACATGCTAAAAACAACTATTGGTATCTATTAGATACATGAAAATTTTGAAAAGAAAAAAAGTTGAAAATTCTTCATTTTTTTTCCTACCCTCCTCTTGCCAGTCCCGAGTTTGTCACCCATTTTTACTAAGAGACGGAAAGAAACCTCAAAAGGAGAAGAAAATGTGAACTGTAAGATAACTGTTTGTTATCATTCAAGGTCCTCTTGTAAGAACTCTTTCGTAATCATTTCCATTAGTCAATTTGAGGATGAAGTAGTCGATGTCTAAGTCAATGAAGTCAATCTCTCCATTTGATCACCATATTTTCATAATTTTCTCATGAATCTAACTTGGATGAATACGCGGGAAGCCCAAATTTGTCCTTTTATTTCTTGATGTCGAATTGTTACTTCAATTTCTTCCATCTTTTTCTTGATTATGTCCCCTTATTTACATAAACATGAAAATGCATAAATTGTAAAATCTTGGTTTTTATTTTATGAAAAATGCTAAATGTACATCGGAGGTATACACTCCCCTCACAAGAGGAGAGGAGGGAGGGGGGGAGGTCGTGGGCCCCCCCTCTCTTGTGAGCCCCCCTCTTGTGAGGGGGCGTGTACACCGGGTGTCACCCACCATTTTTAAACTACATTTGAATTCAATCATAAAGTTTTTTATATGGGTGGATTCCACTCAAAGAAATTCTACAAATTTGACTTACTGTTTGCTGACTAATATTCTGCATACTGACCCACCAATATAAATGATATTTTTCCAGTTGTTACTTCTAAGCAATCAAATCAAATAAAAAAAATTAAAATTTAAAGGCTTGATTTATTTGGTCCAAATTTTGAAATATTAACTACAAAGATAACACCATAACATATAACGAAGTGAACGTGAACACACGATTGTATACATTAATTTATGGTGTATATATATATGTCCAATTTTGATGTGGTTATTCAATTTTAACAGATAGTCAAGATTTAACTGATTCATTTAGGTGGACAAAAATTCACTCGACCTGATTCTGCGATTTCTATTGAAAATTGTGCACCTAAAATAAAATTTAAGTCCAAGTTATTTCACTTTGAATCGGACCCCATTGACCAACTTAGTTCGTTTTTATGAATTTCTTTTGGAAAAAAGTTGTTTACCCCTAAACTATCATAAACAAAACCATGTCATTTCACCCCTATTTAAGCATATAAATTAATTAATTTAGTTGTCCCCAAATACCATTTTTTATAATACCTTTATTTTCAAGAATTATATAATAAATACAGTTAGGCATTAGTTGCCATCATCCAAATGTATAATTGTTGAATGGCCTATTTCATGAGATAAACAATGTAGTAATATAATAATTGAGGAACCCCTAGTCATAATAAAAATAAATAAATGATTACTGGCGTTGACTAAATTGTTGCACAACTTTGTTAAGTCTACAGTGAAAACAAAATATCCAATAATGAACTTGGGCATATCCATGGACTTGATTTGGTGTAGTTAGCCGGAGATAGTGGGGTCCCACGTGATTGTTGAAAAAATTGGGATTTATATTTAAAACGACGATTCAATACAATTCTATCATTAAAATATTAACTTAAAAATAAATTTAACTCATGAAATAATAAATTCAAACTCCCTAGTCAACAAAATATTAGTGGCGTTACCAAGCTTTATTTTGTCACGTCACGGCTTGGCCCTTAAACATTTGAGCTCAATTCGATTATAATGACGATCCGAGCTTCCTTATGTACAAAACACCCACTCATTCAGCCTAGTGGCTCATAGGCCTAAGGGTAGAGCCATGCTCGCCTAGGAGTCCGCTCGTTTTTTTAAAAGAAATTTTTAAAATCCTCTTTTTTTTGGGTTTGAGATTTGCTACTCTTAATGTAGTAGGAGTTAAAAATGTACACAAACAAGTTATTATGTTACATTTTTTTTTTCCTAACGGGAGGGGGGAGTGAATGCAAACAATACTTACAATTATGATGAATTCAAATCTTGAATATTTTCAGCTCTTAATGAATCTATCCACTTTATCTTAGATTCAGGACTCTACATCTTTTCATTCGTTTAAAACACATCAAACTATTTAGTATGTCTTCTTTAAGTCTTGATCTATAATCAGACACAACATTTCCACCTTCACTAAAAGTAGACCCCGTATGCTATATGTTAGAATTAGGGCGTGACTTGGATTCTATTTGGAATGTTATTTGGAATCATATTCGAAGTCTATTTGATAAATTTTAGCTGAAGTTCTATTTGAAAACCCAATTGGGAATTGAAATTTGTATTGGACTTGAAGTGACTAAGTTATGGACCGGGGAGAAAAAGTTGTTGCAATTTCGCTAGATGGCCTCTAGCTTTGGCGCTTGAGCATTGGGGGTGAAAACGGGCCTAGTGCCAGTATTTCGCTTGAGCGACGGAGATACCTGCCTGCCTGGTGGTCAAGCGGGGCCTTGTTCGGTCCAAACCAGTTTACGTGTTTTGACGCATTTTGAGCATTCATTTCCATCTATAACTTTATTTTTAGGGCATGAAACATCTTCTATATATATTTAGCTCTTCATCGTATTTTACATTAAGTTAGACAAAGTTGTAGACACAAATTCTTTGTATTATTTCTCCATATTTTAGTGAAATCTCCTTTACTCTGTAAATTATTTTGTTCTTGTATTTATGTGATCAATCAGTTCATATTGTGCTATAAATATAATATTCTTTTCTCACCTATTATTATAACAAATTGGTATCAGAGCCAAATGTTTGGAAATTCTTGGGAAATCGAAGTTTTGATCAAGTTAAGAGCTCAGCTTGATCTTTTATGATGACAGCCATGAAGTATAATATTCTACTTTTGGATTGCATAACAAGATTTTCTTTGTGGCAAGTAAAGATGCAAGCAGTACTCGCTCAAATGAATTTGGATGACACATTGTTGGATTTTGACAAGGTGCCCACAACTTGAACGCGGAGGAGAAACAACTGAGAGATCGAATGGCCATATCTCAGATTCATATTCATCTTTTAAATAATATTTTTCAGGACATTTTGAAAGAAAAGTCAGCCGCTGCATTATAGTTGAAATTGGAGTAATTATACGTGATGAAGAGTCTAACTAGCAAATTGCAGCAGAAACAATGCCTATATTCTCATCGTATAATAGGAGTCACCTGGATAGCAAGGTCTCAATGTTGTCGAACACTTGTCTACATCAACTTATCGATTAATGCCAAATCCAACACGCGTCCCGAATTTCATCCTGCGATGCTGACATTAAGTAAATTAACATCGTCATACCTCAATTACTGACACATCTTGAAACCAACCTGAATGTCTTGCTTAATTCCTTCCCGAATGTGCGCACTATCCAGACATTCCGCATGCTTTCAGCCACGACAAGGCATGGTTAAGACATCACCCGTGCCACACTAATTTTCTTGATTAAGTTCTCAAAAACCTTTCCCACAGAAAGAACTCGACATCCTCATCATCAATTGCAAAATGACTCCACATTTTCCCGATCATATGTCAAAAATTTCCCTAGTTTCCTTGACAATACCTCCATTTTATGCCCGAATGTTAGGTGATCAGTACAACCTGTTTCGTTACATCCCTACACAAATTTTCCAATGGAACTCACCATACTCTTCGCAATTTTGGAACACTCCACATCCCAATTTTTCACAAATTCTAGAACACTCCAAGTCCTAATCTTACCCATAGTTTACTGCTGCGTTCGATGCTTTCTCCACCGAATTCCTGCACCACAACAACAAATTGTGCAACCCGTCACTCTACAATCATTTATAGCGAATTTTTTCGAACCAACGCCAATTCTTCGACATCTTCGTCCCACTGTTTCTACATTACCACTGCAGCAAGTTTTTCCCATTTTGGACAGTTTCTCGCACTATAAGACCCTTTGCAAATGAAGTAGCCATAAAAATTTTTCACCTACATCAAAAAATTTCAACCATATTTTGATTTCGAAGGTTGTTGCTTTCATTTTTCAGCAGCCTTAGATCCATCTTTTTGCATGTCCCATTTCTGATTTAGTTATTTATGATTTAAATGCAGTCGAAGGTATCGAATCTAGTAAAGAACCTTCTATAGAACCAGTTAGTTATGTTGATTATGTTATAAGGTATGTTTCTGCCCTATTTAGTAATTATTATTAAGTTATTTGTGATCTTGTTGCTCATGGGGATAATTCGAGCCAACTTTAGTGTTCAAGGTAATCTTGTTTAGCAGTGCTTAGATTTAGTTGATTTTCAGTTATTGAGTTTATGCTGGTGAGGTTTTGTGGAAGAGTTGGGGAATTTTTCTGTTGGAGAATTTGTTGTTGAAGAGTTAAGTTTTATTCCTTATAATGAAATTTGTCTCTAGGTGGAGAATTTTTTAAATTTTGTTCATTGCACTGAAATTCGTGTCAATGTGAAGTTTGTTAGAATTAAAGTGTGACCCGAATTCTATTTGGAAGACTATTTGGAAATTCTATTTGAAGTCTAGTTGGGGATTCTAGTTGAAATCTATTTAGGAATTCAAGTTGAAATTCAATTTGGGAGTTCAGTTGAGAGTTGATGATCTGTATTGGACTTGAAAAAGATTTGAAGGAGTCCAAGTTGTAATGGGAGAGGAAGAAATCATGTAAGGAGAAGAAAATGGAGAATTGGCACTCGTTACGTGCCTTTATCCCATTCGAGTGCTTAGAAAAGGAGATTCAGCACTCGTATCCACGAGGAGGTCACTCGAGCGGCCGGTCACCAACAACAACTGCGAGTCAATCGCTTGATCGGTGGTCTTATTCGAATTTTGAACAGTTCTCGATTTTGGCATAATTTTAAATCATATTTTATCCCAAATACTCTATTATTGTATAAACTTATTATAGTTGAACTTCATCATATCTTAGGCTCTACTTTGCATTATACGAGGAGTAAACCTCTAGAAAAATTAATCATTATATTCTACACAATAATTTGTACTCCTCCATTATTGATATTAATAAATTTTCCACGTTAAACTTTGTGTTCTTGTTAACTTTTATATTGTCATATTATTCTCATTTTTTTATTTAATAATCAAGTGATATCGATTCAGTACATAATTCTTAACAGTATAGTTGAAATGATATTCTATGTGCATTATGTTAAAATTGTTCAGGTTGAAATTGTTTGCTAATGTTGTTAATTGTTGATGCTACTTTGAGAAGAAACACATACTGAGAACAGGGACATAATCACAAAATTTGCCATCCAGACTATTGGCAAAATTTGTATAATGTTGCATAATTCGTTCCGACCTTTGTATATTGTTGCATAATCCTCAAATGGGTCCCCATTCTTTTCTTGTATGGGTAAAGCTATTTTACCAGATTCATTTGAACATGTTGAATACAAGAATTTAAAAAATTGCAAACTTGGCGTTGTGTAAAAAGAGGTTTCACAAATAAAAGAAATAAAATAGGATACAAAAACAAAAAAGAAGGTTGTGGTTCATCATGCCCAAAATACCAATACATGAGAAGAGTACAAGAAGAGCCCTAAATTAGCCAACCTTGATTCCAGTCGCTGCGAATCTTCTCACCAGCGAACCATCCATACGAAAATCAGAGAAACTTTCCTTAGGCTCTCCCTCATTCTGTGACTTGGAAAATCAGCGAACTCCTCCACATTTTCTTGCTGTCGGCTGCCGTGAACTGAACATTGGAGTCCTCATCCAGCAAGTTGACCGTCGAGAACTGAACACTAAAGTCATCATCCTGCAAGTCGACTGTCAGGACTGAACATTGTAGTCCTTATCCTGCAAGTCGACCGAAGCAAACTCAACATTGGAGTCCTCATCCCACAAGAAATTTTGGTTTCTTGTGCTATAAAGTAAGGTTCACTTATTTGACTAAGTAAGGTTAATTGCATTTGCAACACCAAATCTACTTTTGTATGAGTTAATTTCATTTGCATCACCATGTTTGGTTCACTTGAAGACACCCATTTCATTTGAAGCACCAAATCTAATTTTTTATGGGTTCATTTCATTTGAAGACACCCATTCTACCAATTGATTCCAAAATAGATTTAAAAAGCCTGTTTGTCATAGAGGCTACTTGAAAGTGAATTAAAAATGTTGCCTGTTTTGTTGCCTGCAGTAGTTACTGATTTGTTTAGAATGGTACTTTGAAATAATGAGGTTGTTTGTTGTGTTTATTTAGTGCTTAAAACTGATGTTGGATTATTTATTTGTGGTTGATTCCCATTGTAGAATGAAAGGAAAAAATTCCGGAATTTGTCATAGTTGTAGAGGTAAGGGACACTTCTTTGATGAATGCCGAAGTAAGCTTCGATGCTTGTTCTGCAAGAGTAGATTCCAGAAGTGCTTCAAGGTAGAGAGGAAGATTGATAACAAAGGAAAACTATTCAAATGCTGTAGTTAGAATTGCAGTTTTTGAGAATGGGTTCGAAAAGGTAAATTAAGCGATGAATCAAGTGTCGTCGATAGCTCGACGAATCCTACATTTAGGGAAGTAGTGTCAGATTTGTCCGGCATGTTTCAATATCAAATTCATCTACCGACGAAGAACCGGTCATGATGTGATCCATGATACGAGAGCAAATCCGGGCAAGGATCCATTGATTGTTGATGGATGGATACGAGAGCAAGTCCGGACAAGGATCAATTGATCATTGAGGGATGACTGATGACTAGGTCAAGAAAACTGTGGGATTGCTTGCTCAAGCTACGATGGACAAAATGCTGAGCACAACAAGCAAAAGAACGAGTTTCGTGTTGGGCTCGGGAGAAAAATCCAGATGGATCAACTTGTTTCAAGCAACAGACGAAAAAGCTGGAGAAAGTAACTATGCGATCGCATAGTTACTCCAGGCATGTGGTCGTATGCTTATTTACCGAGACTGCAGTTCTGGGTCTCAAATGAACTCTGCGTAGGGCTACACTATGTGGCTGCATAATGCATTTTTGGACGCCTTTTTTTTAAAAAAAATTTGTGCAATCTTCTATTTTAGTTAAAACTCTTGTATGAGATGTTTTTGATATCTTTCAGGCTTAAATTCCGTTTTTAGCTAGGTTTTATGGGTTCCCTATATATAGGACTCATTATATTCATTGTAAAGACAGAATTATTGAGATATTATCGCGATGCTAATTTGATTTCTTCTCGTTCTTCATTGAATTAATTTTGATCTTATCAAGAATTACTTTCTTGTGGCATTCTACAAATTCAAGTAAGGTTTATAAGTTTTGTGATCACGGGATCAAGATATCGTTAGCAATTATCTTGGTTCTTTGATTCAATAATTTATTGGGTTGAGCTTTCAAATGTTAATTCTTGACTTTCTTGGGTTATTCTAATTTGTTGTGGCTTTCATAGCTACTATTACTACATGAGTTCGCATCAATTGGTATCAGAGTAAGACTCCAAAAATCAAGGTTATATCCTAGTTAATTTCCTTTTTGTTTGAGTTGGTGTGTGCTGTTGTAGGCACCCAAAAGTAATACCTTA